>JAFVLL020008945.1:0-20237 GCA_021397915.2 Tor tambroides
TTTATTTTTTTTCCTCTATCTTAATTCGGAAGTGCAGTGCTGTTACACAGACATACATTTTTTTGTTGGTGCATATACTCCTATTATGGCTGCTTGCTTGCAGACAACTCATTAAAAGGAATATTATTTTCTGTGCTATGTCTGATTGGTTTGCATACCTTTTTGGAGACCAGATATGTCAAAAACCAATGAGAAGACCAAGTGGAGGACAGGGTGGGGTCATAGGTGAAAGGGGAAAATCCCATGTGCTTTGTGTCTTCCTGTAATCCTTCTCTCCTCCCTCTATGTCTGTGTTTGACTGGTTAATCCTTCACTCTGTTCAGGCCTGCTGGATTCTGAATGGGTGATTTAAAACTGGCAACTGTTCTGTGTAACTGATGGACCTCCACCCTGTGAATGTCTGTCTGCTTTTTACACTGGTGTTGGATTGTTGAATTAGGAATTGCAAGTTATGGCTTATGAAACGGAAAGTACACTGGCTCAAAAATCTAAGTTAAGCTATTATAAACTGGAAATACATGCATACCTGTCTCTGCGCATTAGTTGAATTTGAGATTAATATGGGAAGTCTACATATCTACTATATATGTCAAACATTTTGATTTCAAGGACCCCAGAATGATGAACCCATTTGCAAGAGGCCCCCTTCCTAAAATATAATACCAGCAATATACTATAATTTTGTGTATAAAGACCCATTAATACTATATAGTCCCATTACTACTGCAAAATGTTTTTCCAATTTTTTTTTTTATTGTCACTATACTGAAACAAAGGAAAAGTATTACAAATTAAGAGAATATTTACTTTGTTGTAAGTTAACTGTTTATTTGTTTTTGTTTTTTACCTACTATTAATTTTAGATGTATATTTTTACAGATTCTACTGTTTTATAAAAGCTTATAAATAAGAGAAAAACTTTAGAATTGTACATTATTGTGAATTTAAAACAATTAATGACATTTTAGGAGCTCCATTTTCTGTCATGCCTAAAAATACCCCTTAACCATGGCAAAATAACAGTAAAACACAGCATCTACTGGTTACTGCTTTATTTTACAGGGGAAATCGCTTTGTCCACCAGATAAACCTTAATATGTTGCCTGAACATGATTATTATATGTGACCCTGGACAACAAAACCAGTCATAAGTAGCACAGGTACATTTGTAGCAATAGCCAACAATACATTTTATGGGTCAAAATTATCATTTTCCCTTTTATGCCAAATATCATTAGGATATTAAGTAAAGATCATGTTCCAAAAATACTAAAATATATTTTGTAAAATTTCTACCATAAATATATCAAAACTTAATTTTTGATTAGTATGATGCATTGCTAAGAACTTCATTTGGACAACTTTAAAAGGCGATTTTCTCAATATTTAGATTTTTTTTGCACCCTCAGATTCCAGACTTTCAAATAGTTGTATCTCGGCCAAGTATTGTTCTAACAAACCATACATCAATTGAAAGCTTATTTATTCAGCTTTTAGATGTTGTGTAAATCTCAATTTCAAAAAAAAATTGACCCTTATGATTGGTTTTGTGGTCCAAGGTCACATATATACTGTATGTATATTTTTTGCACCCTCAGATTCCAGATTTTCAAATAGCTGTATCTCAGCCAAATATTGTCATATCCTAACAAACCAAACATCAATGGAACGCTTATTTACTCAGTTTTGATGATGCATACATCTCAATCTCAAAACATTGACCCTTATGGCTGGTTTTGTGGTCCAGAATCACATATATGTGTTATAATGTATTCCCTCTGTCACGGGGTCGTGGTTGTAGAAATGGCACACGAACAGGGAGTAAACATAGAGAATCTTTAATAAGCATCAACACACATCAATCATTAAAAATAACATTAAACCGAGACAAAGAACATACAGAAACTGAAGGCTTATAAAGGACAGGAAACAAAGGCGCAAACGAGATGATTAATTGAACACAGGTGATCAGACTGAATGATAATAAACTAATAACGAGGACAGGAACTAAACCAAATAAGGAAAAACAGGAACTAAACGGGAACATTAATGTGACACCCCTCCTCACTGAGCAGAATAATAATAATACTGGCAAACATACCAAGCTAGTTTATATGCTCTCTTTCTCTCTCTCATTCAGTTCTTTTCCTTTATGTAACCTGCTTGTCACTGATGTGATTTGTACAAGCAATAAATCTCAGCAAATACAACATGATTTAAATGTTTCTGTCAACACTGAGCCATGTTCTGGGAGCACACAATGCATCTTATGATGAGGAAACAAAATTTCGTAGCTACGAATGAAAGCCTCTGGTTCTGCCACCTGACACCAGAAACAAAAATAAAATCAGAGGAAGACACCTTTATACATCTTTTTTTGGATTCACAGAATTCACATTTGAACTGAAAAGAGAGGCATTTAACAAAAATGTTATAGTAGCGTTTCCCCACACGCTTGTACAGCACAGTAGAGCTATTAGACAGGGCACGAGATGACTGTGATGAGTGTTTGTTAACGAAATTACCCCATGATTGCTTTATTTCTTACCAAAGCCTTTGGAAGCACATTAATGAATTCAGTGCTTATCCACACGACCATCGGGGGACAAATCCAATTTTGCCTGTAAAATAATGACAGCCCCTTCTTGGACATCAAAAGAGACAGGCCAAATTACAGCCAACTCTTGATCATCTGCTTCAAAATGACCATGTATTTCTCTAGAGGGAGGCTGAAACCAGCTTTGATAGTTTGCCTCCAGACAAGAATGAATTTGTGGTAGAGAAGTACAGATGCTGTTAATATGTAGAGAATGCTCTACACTTGAGGATTTCCAGTTGGGGACTGGATTAAGGTCAGTGTTTATGATTTATCTTTTAAATATAAAATTGTTTGTTTACTACTAGTAAACTTTAACAGGATGTACCAAAAGCTTTGTGCCTTTTTAGAATTCTCAATGATGCATTGAAGAAGTACTGGGGTTTTCTTTTGATTTAAGGCAGTAAAAAACAGTTTTAAACAGTTGTGCTGCTTAATATTTTGTGTGGACCACACTGCATTTTTTTTTCTTTTAAATGTCAAGTTCATTAGAACCGCATTTATTTGAAATAGAGATCTTTTTGTAACAATGTAAATATCTTTACTGTCACTATTGATCAATTTAATGCATTCTTGATGAATTAAAGAATTGATTTCTTAACAAAAACCTCATTGACCCCAACTTTTGAACATTGTACTTAGTGGTTTATATTGATGGAAATCTGCTTTGTGTTGTGCTTTGGAACATCCCATAACTGTGGTAAATTCGCCTCTTGTGACGTATTACTTTAATATTCAGCACTGCATCAAACACACTTACACCATCTCATGGCAGAAGAACAAATAAAAGTCATTCCACCATTTTTGTGAACGTAGGCTTCAGTGATTTCATTTAAAAAGGCATAATATCTGCCAGAGGAGGCTCTTCACATCAGGAGGTGAAATATGGCCCAAAACAGGGGTGAAGTAGATTATCTCATTAAATTTAACAGGTTCATTTTTTTTCTCTCCCTGAGATCTAATGGAGAGGATTCGGTCAGTAGCTTTAAGAGGAGGATCTTCAGTCCTATAACTGTGTTTGTGAGAGGAGGTCCTAATGGCAAAGAAAGAGAAAGACAGAGGGAGACACATTTGTTGTGGGTTATTAACTTGTGAATGAGAGAAAGTGGATTGCTGTGTTTGTATGGAGCATTACCTCCCAATTATGCAGTGAGCGTCTTGATCTGTCTTTAATTCTATCTGAAAGCTACTTTGACAGTATATAACTTAATAGCAAACAGCTAAACATACACTGTGGTACATACCATGAAATGATTTGACTGTCAAGAATATCTTTGGTAAAACTTAAGTGTATATTGAATGTGTTCTCAGCATGTGAGTGTGTGGGATGTTTCTAGCTCCGCGTCATATGTGCTGTCACACTATAATTTAAAGAGCTAAAAGCCGAGGGCCAGCCGACTGTCTGAGAGGCCACCTAAGAAAAACCCTGCAAGCAATTGAGCTGCTGTGAGTTCTGTGCTTTAAACTCGCCAAACACTGAATCAGCCAACCGCTGTTCTGCTTGGAAACCCAGAGTCTGACAGAAAGAGTAACCCAAGCACACCTCTCCCCTGACCAAAGGCGTTAATTACGTTTAATTACGGGATATTTCATAGTAACTAACTTTAATAGGTAACACTTGTCAAAGTCAGCTCCTGCTCAGTTGGGCTTTGGCATACAGTGCCAAATCCCTCTCTGTGTGTGTGTGTTTTCCCTCAGGAGGTCTTGCACCATCTGAGAGCAATAGAACTGGACTTTTCTAAGAAAAACAAACAAAAAAACTGTATTACCCTAAAAACTATATTACTATTTTATCCTAAAATCTATATTACTATATAAAATACATTACCCTTCAAAAGTTTGGGGTTGGTAAGATGTTTGTAAAATAAGTCTCTTATGCTCACTAAGGCTGCATTTATTTGATCAAGAATAGAGTTAAAATGGTAATATTATGACATTTTATTACAAATTTAAAATGGCTGTTTTTTACTTTGATATATTTTAAATGTAATTATTACTGTGATGGCTAAGCTGATTTTTTTCAGTCTTCAGTAATATGATCCTTCAGAAATCATTCTAATATGATGATTTGGTGCTCAAGAAACATTTCTTATTTTTTTTCAATGATGTAAACAGTTGCGATGCGTCATTTTTTTGCAAAATGAATAGTTTTTTTTTTCAGATTTTGTTGATGAATAGAAAGTTCATACAATCATCATTTATTTGAAAATCATTCACTTTTGTTCAGTTTGATACATCTTTGCTGTTATTTCATTTTTTGTCCGTCTTTTTCTTTATTTGTTTCTCTTTTAATCTATTGAAGAATAGTTCACCCAAAAATTTTAATTGTCATTTATTCAATCTGTTGGCATTGCAAAACTAAATTACTTGTGTTTTGTTATTGAACATTAAAAGAGTGGTTTAGCAGAATGTCAAGGCTTCTCTCTTCCATACAATAAACCTGGATTGTGGCCAGGCACTGTCAAGCTGTAAAAAGTTATATAAAACAGTAGTCCAAATATACTTATGAGGTATTTTCTATCTTCTGAAGTCTTCTGAAGTCCTACGATCAATTTGTGTGAGAAACAGGCTGAAATTTAATGTTCACTAAAAATCTTCAAAAAGGTGTAGGCACCATTCGTCTCCATTGTATGGAAACAAGCAATATGAACATTCTGCTAAATCACATCTTTAGTGAGTTACGGAAGAAAGTTTTTTTGCTATGAGTATTGTGGCAGATATTTTTGCTTCATATTTAATCAAGTTTAATTCACGCTGTCTGTCAAAGTTCTAGCTTTTTTTATGAGTAGCACATGTACAGTAGCCTCTGGCCTCTGTGGTCATGCTATGTGGTCTGAGTCCAGGTTAAGTTCACTTCCACTTGACTTTGCTCCTTCAGATCAAGTTTTAATGCACCCCGCTCTCTGTTTACACACACAACATTTCACACGACTTCAATTTGGATTTGAAGTTTCAGTTGGCTGCGTGAATATTGACCTTGAGTCTTTTAGCACATATCAAATCATGCCCTTCTCCGGGTGAGTCTGGGCTTATAGTGACGATCTGCCCATAGGAGACAAGTTGGAAGGAAATTTTTTGTTCTGTCTGCGCCAAACTTATGGGTGACTACTTAGCGGCATCTCAATTTAATTACACCGCCCTTTCAAGTTTTCCTTTCACACATTCTTTTGTTCAGCCAGCGCTTTTAATTATCTCTGCTTGATTCCAGTATTATTTTACAAGAATGAAGACTTGACTGTGCCCTCAACCTCTTAATATTGCAGTCAATCCAAATGAATGTGCTATATTGGCATGGCATGCTCTCTCTCTCTCTTTCTCTCTCTCTCTCATTTCAACAGCCAGCGTATTCCCTCACTGTCCACCCTCGTTTCCCACATCAAACGTTGTAGTGCCACATTTCTCTCTCCTCACCCTTTGGGTCCAGCTGGCAGCAGCGATCTGTATGCCATATGGGCCACTGCTATATATAGACCAGCACATTCACGTCTACTGTAAACCCCTCCATGTACTCCACATCCTATAGGGCTGACGAAGGTCATGAACTTTCAGAACGTGCACAATAACTAGATGTCTATGGAGGTTAAATCCTAATCTGAGAAAGCGATACAGTTGGATTATCTAACCTTACTGTGCATACACTTTTGTCAGTGGACGCTTTGCTAATTCATAGGGTTAAGCAACGTAATATGAAATTTTTTGAATGGGGCTGGGATGTGATTGAGCCATGCTTTTTAAAACAATTTTAAACATATAGTGTGGAGAAGAAAGCTGGAGTCAGAAAGTTATCTTTGGAGTAAAGTTTTAATTTCCTGTGTTGCATGCCTATTGTCTGGGAATTTCAACCTGTTGAAGTACGGCTGCATGATATTTTGAAATAAATTTGATTTTGTGATATGGCTTAGTGATTATTGAATGCCTCTGTTTTATTTATTTATTTTTTACGTGTGTGCAGCTCGATACAGTGTTGAACATCTCATGGCAGCTCAATTCATTTACTGTGTGTGTTTTTATTTGCTGGAAAACTGCCAAATAAAAAGTTTGTTTAACGTCAGAAAAAGAATAATAATCATAATAAATATTGGTATTGTCATTTTAGTTTTACTATTAAAGCAATTATATATTTTTATACTCATTATTTTGTATTTTACAGTATAATAGCATTATTACAAGAAATTTCTTATTTTGTTTAACATTTTTGGTAATAATCACAAAAGAAAACATACTAATTATTAAAGCCCTAAAAGACCCTAATTTTTCAGTTTTTTTTTTCCTATGCAGATGCATTCCCCGTCAAAATCACCCCAATGACTAGAGAAGGACTCTTTTTTTTTTTTTTCTAATTAGAGATATTCAAGTAATCTAGTTAAAATTCCTGTATTTTGCAAAATGTATTGCAGAATAACAAAATAACGCAATGCCACTTTTTCCAATATTGTGCAGCCCTGTGTTGAAGTGTGTGTGAGCTTCGTCTTTGGATAGGAATTCTGTTTAATACCACATGATATATAACAGTATTTAATAAAACCTTTGGGCTCTGTGTGGCAAACGTTTATTTTTGATCGGTTTGCTTCGTTATAAACGGCATAAGGATTGCTTTCATTCCATAAAGAGCGCCAGAGTTGCGTGCAGACAGGCGTGATCGGCTGGGTGAATTTGAAATGGGGCAGTGAAGGAAAACCATCAGAGATTCCATATATACTGATGTTCCACATACCACACACACACAGACACGGGATTCAGTTGGTGGAAAGATCCATTCGAGACGTTGATATTTGTGTAATTATTTTTATTTTTATGAGACAGTGAAGTTCCTGTCATCTGTGCTAGGAATTTCTTGGTATTTATTTAGTCAACTCAATGCCCATTTTCGGCACAAGCATGCTTTTGGTGTAATAGGGCAACTGTGAACTATTAAAACCAAATAAAATCAATAACTGTAATCATAGAAGTCAGTAGTTCACTGCATGTGAATCTTATTTTCAGCATTTGCCTTTCTCTTTGATTTGTCAGTGATTTTGTTTGATGTATTGATTGATGTATTTGTATGTATATGTTTTTCAGACAATGCCATATTTATTTCATTATAGACTTGTAACGCAGATCCAGTTCAGCTGTCTGTTATAAACAGCACATTTAAGCAGACAGAAAGAGAGAGAGCGAAATGATAGATGTCTTATTATATCTGCCGGTCTATATCGATTAACCTGTCACCATCGTTTGCTCTGTACATGTACATTGTTAGCGTGGATATATGACAGGGCGGTTTCTACTCCAAACACACCCAGATGATTTGTGGGCCGGATTATGGTATATCTCTGAACTGTTCCCCTGTTGTTCTGTGGTTCGAGGCTCCACACCAACACACACATGGAGTCGGTTTGGAGGGGGAAGCATCCTGTCCACTTTTATGAGCTGACCCTGTGTGCCAAAAACACCGAACAGGCCTTCGTTCTCCAGATAAAGGACATTACTGTCTCATGTTTATTTTCGTGTTCAGACTTTATGACCATTATATGGCTTCAGATGAGTGGCACGGATGTTTATAATACTTTTACAGTACTTTTTATTACAATAAATCACCATCCTTGCAAGTGTGCATCCCGTCTAATATCTACTGCTTCTTTTAGAATGTCCAATAATCAAATAGTACAGGATTGAAACAACACAAGGATGGGTAATGACTACAAAATATTGTTTTTGGGATGAACTATCCCTTTAAAGGCTCATAGAGCAGCTCATCTTGGTAGGTGGGCAGCAGCTGGCATACGAGGGCAGAGATCACAGCAGTTGTCTCTGGATCAAACACACTGGGCACAATCAGTCTGAAAGGATCACGTTGCTTCTGCATTCCTCCAACTTTTGCAGAGGATTCGGAGCACAAAGGCAGATCTCTGTGAACTCTAGTACAGCCTGCACACACACTTTTTATCTATCTGCAGCACATCCCAGTGGTTTCTATTGTTCTTAAGCTCAATTTAATTTCTACGGTCTAACCCAAACTGCATCCCTCTAAAAGCTGTCATTTGTTTTTGTCTTTTAGATGGCGCAGATAGAAAGCTTGTCTTTTATCATATCAGACAACAACAAACTCACTGAGGGTGCTTCTGAAATGAGAGATGTTCTAGTGCCGATTTAAAACTAGTATTGTCGTGACAATCATCTAGTATAGTGCATATTTCTATGGTAAAATTATTATTTATGCAATATCATTTAAAACTAGTAAAAAGGGCATAACAATGTTGGCAACAATAGGCCTGAATTAATGAATGAAGACAGATTTTTTTTTTCTCTGTTGAGTGTTACAACTGAAATAAAGATGATAAATCATTTTTAAATGTACTCGTATTTTACCATAACTTTTACTATCTTTTTTAAAATCCATGATTTCTACTTTTTTTACCTAGTAAATTGTATTTCACTTAAGTTATATTTTCTGAAACACTACCATTAAAAAGTTTGCATTTGTTTACTTATTTATTGTAATTTTTATTTTTTATAAATTTATTCAGCAAAGATGCATTAAATTGATCAAAAGTGACAGTAAAGACATTTTTAATGCAGCTTCCCGGATGGAGAGCATTGGATTGTTTTCCCCCCCGGTGGGCGTGGTTTTTAGATTATGACGCGTGTCACTCAGTCTCTATATATGAGCATATTAGAATGATATCTGAATGATCATGCTACTTTCAGAATTTCCAAGAATAAATTACATTTTAAAATATATTCAAATAGAAAACAGGTCTTTTATATTGTACAGATATTTCACAATACTACGGTTTTACAGTATTTTTTTCTTGGTGAGCAAAAGAGACTTTAAAAAAAAAAAAAAAAAATATATATATATATATATATCTCTCTCTCTCTCTCTCTCTCTCTCTCTCTCTCTCTCTCTCTCTCTCTCTCTCTCTTACTGACCCCAAACTTTTGAACAGTATGCAGTAAGTAATGAAGGAAGAAGTTGTCTGGAACACTATAAATGCCACTTTGTGCATTTTAATGAGTAAAGTTTGGGTTTGACTGTCAAGATCAGTGGTTATGGGCAGCTTTATCCTGGAACTGCAAATAAAAGTAGTAGGCAGTGGATGGAAGATTGCAAAATGTATGTGCAAGCTGAGATCATAAATCAAATGTCATGATGTGCATGTTAGAGGCATGAAAGCCGAATGCCACGACTGCAAATTATGAGGCTGAATTGCAAGATCATGCATGATTACTAGTGTTGATGCATGGATTTTATGTTTGTTCTCTGGGTCAGCGAAAATTGTTTTGCCAGTGTGCGTTATTGCAATTTCAACTCAGAGGGCTCTCATGTAGAACCGGGCCTGCATCGTGCACGAAATATAAAAAGAGATGGGACAATGTATGAAAGATGGTTCATCTTTGCTTTTCGTTTTCTGTCTCCATCCTCAGAGTGAAGTACTTCACGTGTTTCTGAGTGTTTTAGCCCACCTGCCTTCCATGGACACAAACACACTCACACACCTGCTTCACTTATATATAATGATCTCTCCCTTAAGTGCTTATATACCTGCAGCTGCAAATCTGACAGATGGGATAACAGGCAAAGATCCAACACACACTGACATGCAATAAATTGAATCGCTTCAGGTGTACAGACAAGAAGAAGAAGAAATTAGACTGTACATTTAAAAAGATGAAAATCTTCGCTTTTCGACAGGCACAGTCTTAAAGCATTCCCTGCATCCTGTCCGTAGCATCACTCACATGAACAAATGATTATGTGTCTAGAGTAAGAGTCAGTCCAGCAGAGCCATTAATACACTTACTATGGAAGTCCAGAGCAGAAACGTGAAGCTTGAGTTTTTGTTAAAGTGTTCATATAAAATCCTTCGTAAATGGGTTTGTTTTGAGGATACAGTAATTCTATGAGTGGATGAAGCTGACATCTTAGACAGAAAAGGCAGCTTAATTGACTAATCAGATTTATTGGATGCTAGCACATGGTCATGATTTGACTAGTTAGCATAACCAGTTAGCTCGTATCTACAGAGGCCATAACTACACCATTGTGGTTGCAAAACACCAATAAACATGACAATTCCATCTTGATGCCAGTCATGCCATCGCACTTTTTATAGGGCCCTATGATTTCTGCAATGTGGAAAACGCAGATGAAATCCAGTCATAAAAATGGAATTTACTGTATAACGTCGAATGTCACGGAATTTGCCAAATTTTGGATAATAATCAAAAGTAGGTCAGTACAATCAAATCAAAATGCTTTATGGATTAGTGTCTGTGAATATTAAGCCGCAAAAATACAATTTAAATATGAATCCTGCACATTCTGCATGTCTCTGTGTGAATGAATGGCACAGATGTGCAGTTTCGTTTACTACACACATACTGAAGCTTGTGTGACGCTCGCAGTGTTTTCAGCCTCTGCCTTCTCAATAAATGAGTACATGAACACGTGAACATAATCTCTAGAACTGCTCTGAGAGTCACTTCATGAGCATATTAAGAGGATCTTTTGAGGAGAAAACAGAAACTTCACAGGTCTTCACAGCAACCCATCAAAAATGTTGGGTTCAACTTGAAGAAACTTTGACAGAAATGTATTACTTAATGTAATGATACTACTTCTACTACTACTACTACTACTACTACTACTACTACTAAAATCATTATTATAATAAACATTATTTTTAAAGGAATGTTTACCAGAAAAATGTAAATACACAACATACTATTTCTGAAAATAGATATATAATTTTTTTTTAATAAAATCAATTAATTAGAGATGCTTTTGATTATTAAAATTTAAATCATTAAAATGGACTCCAGAAAAGTACCTTGTGCAATAAATTGTGTAAGTTTCATGATTTCAATAATTTAGACATGTGTTTTGATATATATATATATATATATTTAAAATGGGGGGCGGGGAAACTGAATTCAGAAAAATTAAAATGGAATTTGGAAAAAAAAAACATTTAATTTCTATTTCTATATTTTTCTTTTGCATAGAAATATTTTTAGAAGACTTGATAATCTTAGAATCTAAAAAAAACTGATGTCATTAAACAAAAAGAAAAAAAAAGTGCCACAAATGTGCCACAACTTTGTACTATAAAGGGATAAAAATTAGACTTAAGTATGCTGTTATGTCCAACTATATCATCAAATAAAATGTGAAAACATATTTTTCTAATCAAATTCACTTATATTCTCTACATTTGTAAAATGTAAAAAGAAAACAAACAAACAAAAAATGTTAAAACTAACTGATAAATTACAAATGAAGACAGGCTTCAGTGGCATCCTCCTCACCCCCCTTGTGATATGGCATGGCACTGGCAGCCAAATCAAATGTTATCTTTGGCTCTGGTTTGGGCATCTCTGCTTTAGTGTGTTGCCTACATTTATTTTATTTCTCAAATGTAATATAGTTTTTTTTAAAGAGTGTCTAATAAATATTTCTCCACCAGTAGCCACTCTCATTTTTTCTTCTTTTCTTACGTATTTTCCTTGATTGCTTGATTTTTTATTAGTACTCCTTGCATTAGCCTTATTTAATTAAATTTTATTTATTTATTTATACACATTTTTTGACCTGGAAGGATATGTTAATTTCTGGTCAACCTACTGTGTGTGTCATGATCTTCTCAGTACCTTAAAAAAATAATAATGATTTATTGTCTGAATAGGCAGTCACTTTCCATCTAATTAAAATAGAGTGCTTGTGTTGAATGGCCTATTCCATCTCTCTCTCAGACACACATGCTGAGAGAATTTATAAAGATGTAAACAACCTCAGTAAAGCCATATGACGTCTGGTTTGTACCGTACAGTACAGAAACCTGTATAAATAATGTAAATGATCCCCTGATAATTCATTGAAGAACTAGAGAACTGCTCATGAACTTCAGTCTCATGATATACTGGAGCCATTAATAGAAGTGTGTTTGTATGCGTGTATATTGTGTGTGTGTGTTTGATGACGATTAATGGCCAGGGTTTAGGCGATCAGGATCAGGAGGGTTAAGGGTCACACATTCGAGTAGACT
The DNA here is from genome assembly GCA_021397915.2 of Tor tambroides. Classification (NCBI taxonomy): domain Eukaryota; kingdom Metazoa; phylum Chordata; class Actinopteri; order Cypriniformes; family Cyprinidae; genus Tor; species Tor tambroides. The sequence continues at coordinate 12,628 of JAFVLL020008945.1, forward strand.
TGCAGATATTTTAAAGCTTTCTGACTCTCCTTCTCTGTGTTTCCTGTTCTTTGTACATTGGTGGCTCCTGAAATCATGCCTCTAGAAATCTGAGCTGAGCCGAGTGCAGAAATGAAATCATAATGGTGATTTGTCAGTGAAGAGAGAATGTGTGTGTGTGTGTGTATGTGAAGGGACTGTGAACCCTAAAGGCGACATCAATCTAGATGAGACAACTCCCATTTTTTTTCATCAGTAGAAAAATGTGTGTGTGTGTGTGCTGACTCAGTCACATCAGCTCCTTTGAGGCAGGGCCGCTGGGCTGTTTACATCGCTGTCGTCATGACAACTCCTTCCCACCACACACACACACACACACACACCCACACCCACCGTCTGAGCCATCAATCATCTCCAGGAAATGAAACTGCGTGTTGATTCCCACAATGTTTGACAGCATTCTCACACACAGGTACACTCTAAAACATGTTCCTAATTTAATAGAAATAGAGTGTACACTGCGGTAAAAATCTTTTAATTGGTTAGCTGTAAATAACCTTAGTGAAAAAATATTGATTTTATTTTACTTTTTAAAGTGCTGTACAAATGATACATTTTAGGAAACAGAGTAAATTATTGGTTTACAGTGAGCATTAATAATTTACAGTGTGTATTAATGTGTGGCTTAATGCCTAAAATATTGTCACCATATTTTACTTTCTGGCAACCACAACAGCCATTTTTATAATAATATTTAATAGGAGTCTGTATGGTGGCCGAGAGAGCTCAACGCGCTGCAAATAGAAAATTAAGCTGCAAATTAAGAAAACAACTTCCTCAATTTGACAACACACACGCTGCAAATGATCACAACACAACCAAAAAAGAAACGCACTGCAGATAGAAAAAAATGCCTGCAAATTAAGAAAACAACTTTCGTCAATTTGACAACACACATGCTGCAAATGATCACAACACAACCAAAAAAGAAACGCACTGCAGATAGAAAAAAACGCCTACAAATTAAGAAAACAACTTTCGTCAATTTGACAACACACATGCTGCAAATGATCACAACACAACCAAAAAAGAAACGCACTGCAAATAGAAAAAAAATGCCTGCAAATTAAGAAAACAACTTTTGTCAATTTGACAACACACATGCTGCAAATGATCACAACACAACCAAAAAAGAAACGCACTGCAAATAGAAAAAAAATGCCTGCAAATTAAGAAAACAACTTTCGTCAATTTGACAACACACATGCTGCAAATGATCACAACACAACAAAAAAAGAAACGCACTGCAAATAGAAAAAAAAAATGCCTGCAAATTAAGAAAACAACTTTCGTCAATTTGACAACACACGCTGCAGATGCTCACAACACAACCAAGAAAGAAAAACACTGCAAATAGAAAAAAACGCCTGCAAATTAAGAAAACAACTTTCGTCAATTTGACAACACACACGCTGCAAATGCTCACAACACAACCAAAAAAGAAACGCACTGCAAATAGAAAAAAAACGCCTGCAAATTAAGAAAACAACTTTCGTCAATTTGACAACACACACGCTGCAAATGCTCACAACACAACCAAACAAAGAAACGCACTGCAAATAAAATTTATTTGGTTGTGTTGTGAGCATTTGCAGTGCGTTTCTTTATTTGTTTGTGTTGTGAGCATTTGCACCACCTGCTGTCAAACTGATGAAGATGTTTTCTTGATTTGCTGGTGCTTTTTCTATTTGCATGTGTTTTCTGAAGTTGCAGCACGTTGAGCTCTCTCGGCCACCGTAAGTCTGACACAAAGTAACTGGAGAGTTAATTTGTTGTTGAAAGCCATTGGTGATTTAAAATGAAAGTCTCCCTTTTTACATAAAAACAAAGTGTTTCAAGGGCTTTTCTATGAAAATCAGCCCTGTGACAATTCAACTGTCATCTGATGTGTGTCTGACAAGGACAAAAATAATACGACTTTGCCAGGAACTGTAAAAAAAATTATCAGATTCATACTATATTTCCCTTTTAAATCGCGTATTTATTTTAGCGATTTCTACATAAAGAGTCATGTGATCAGAGCAAATACCAGTTTTCTAAAGGAAGATAAAAGGAAGGAATGTAGACCAAACAAGAATTTCAACCACTTTAATGTTCAAAATCAACACAATTTTGCTATTAATGATGTAATTATTTTGCACTTGTAATTACACTAAACACCCCACAACCATGGTTTTAAGTAATTAATTTCATATCATCATTTCATGCGTTATCTTCATAAAAACACACATTTCCTGAGTGAAGCAGCATTTGGAGAGGATACAAGCTGAAATCACTGATGCTAATGATTGCTCATTAATCATATGTCTTGATACAATTTCTCCAAGATAAACTTCTACAGACGTGAGTGATGAGAGATGGATTTTAAATTTTTGCCACCAGGAGAATGCGTCAAATGCCATCAGTTTTATGTCTGTGTGATTGTAGTTATATTATATATTTCTAAATATACTATTAATATGTGACCATGAACCACAAAACCAGTCTTAAGTATTTTGTAACAATAGCCAAAAATTACATTGTATGGGTCAAAAATTATCGATTTTTCTTTTATGCCAAAAATCATTAGGATATTAAGTAAAGATCATGTTCCATGAAGATATTTTGTAAATGTTTTACCGTAAATACATCAAAACTTAATTTTGAAGTAAGATGCATGGCTAAGGACTTCATTTGGACAGCTTTAAAGGTGATTTTTCTCAATATTTTTATTTTTTATTTTTTTTTTTGCACCCTCAGATTCCAGATTTTCAAATGGTTGTATCTCGGCCAAATATTGTCCTGTCCTAACAAACCATTATTATTATTAATTATTCAGCTTTCATATGATGTATAAAGCTCAATTTAAAAAAAAGACCCTTATGACATATAATATTTCTAAATATATACTGTATAGCAATGCGTTTTGATACTTAAAATTTGAATGGCATGTTCTTATGTCGACTACTTGCCCCATATAGGCCAGCGTGTGTTTAATGAGCTGTTTACTGTGCAGTAATATGTTCAGTAGATTTGTAGCCAAGACTTTAAGGTATGTGCCTACAGAAATCGTAATCTTGAGAAATATTCACTGGAGTAAAAAAGTGTGACAACTTGCCCCAGGCTACCCCTATTTCAGCTCTCACTTACACTAATCTGCTGTTATGTAGAACACCAACTTAAAGTCTGTCATAAGAAAGCACGTGTATGTTAACATGACAATATTCATGTAAAGACGATAATCTTAGACTAGCAGAGGTATAGATGATGGGTTTCAGTTTGAGCTGGAATGGACACACACACACACACACACACACACACACACACAGAAAGGAAGGCCCTTCCCAACGTGTTGGGGCCGGTAAGGAAACAGGAGATAAATGTGAAGGGGTTAGATAAACCGAGCTCCGGCACATAGACCAGCCTGAAGAATAATACTCACATAACATAGTAAACCCATCTCATAAATCTATAAAGAATGAGAAAGAGAGTGATAATATCCCAGGAATGGAAGCCCTCGAGAACATTACAGTGGCCAGTCACAGAAATGGGGAATCTGAGCTTGTAAAATCTCTCCATTTACTGTAGATTTAGTTGCTTAAGTTCGTTCGGTTTTTCTTCTCCCGAAAGAGAAATGCTGAGCAAAGTCGTTCATTCATCAGCCGAATACCTTGTTTTGACAGATACTTTCCTTCCTCCTTCCTAGTGCAGTGTAGTGTGTGTGTGTATTTGAAACTGTGTTTTCATACAAGTTATTTTTTTGGCTTCTGACCTTTTGTTTGATGTAGTTTAATATCTTATAATACATATTGACACACTGTGTTTCTTTCTGTCATTTTAGCTGAATGTTCTGAGAATGAGTTTCTCTCTTGAACATTATGATATTCTGGTTCATTCTTTCTGTGCTAGAGAGAAACCGAACAAAACAATCCTGCAGCATGTTTACTACATTGATTAATAGGTTATGAAATCTGCAGTAATTTTGCAAAACAATCCAGAAAAGAAAATAATTGAATAATGAGCAGACTAATGACACTAGAAAGAACAATGAAACATTCATTTAGGTTTCAACAAACATACAACACTGACATAAGCTCATAATCTAAAATGATCAAACCATTCGACAACACCTTAATATCTAAATAATCTAGACATTCTAATCACAGTAAAAAAATATATAAGGCATTTTACTTATTTGAATGTTGATTTATCCAGTCCAGTAAAACAAGATGATGTGCTTCAAGGGAAGTTCACAGATTGTGTGAGTTCATGGCCAGGTAAACAAGCCTGTTTTTAAAATCTAGTATCCAATAGCATTACAATGGCTGAATAATAATACCTATTAGTTGTGTAAATGTGGTCTTAGAGAGAGAGAAAAAAAAGTTTATTGAGGGAAAAATCTTTAATAGTGAATGTTCCCTGTTCTAAAGTGTTACCACACTGTAAAAAAAAAATCCGTAAAATGTACAGTAAAAAACTGGCAGCTGTGGTTGCCGGAATTCTACCGTAAAAAATACGGTAACGACATTTGAGGTTTTACGGTTTTAAGTTAAATTTACAGTTAAATACTGTAATTTCATTAACTGATATAATGTTAATATACCAACCTATTGAAGTACTGAAATCTGTTTTGTACCTTTTAAATACACTGACAACCACCAAATGCAGGTGGTGATGAGAGAGTCACATGATGAACCAAAGCCCATCACAAGCACCTTTTAAATAATAACATATATAGAAGATGCACAGTGTCATTCACACAAGCACTAAACACCATCATGGTGAGACTCATTAAACTGAAATTTGCAATAAACATTAATTTAACAACATTAGATGTAACATACAACCCTAACAAACTTTTCCTAACTGATAAGAAAAAAACTAAGAAGAAACATAGTTATTTCAAAGAAAAAAACATCAAATTCAAACAAAATTGTAAATGCAACGCAGGGAATTCTGGGAACGTCAGTTTACGTTTTTTCCCTGTAAATTTTACAGGATCTTAACGTTTTTACTGTAGCATTTTCACAGTTTTTTACTGTTAAAATCACGGTCATTTTTTACAGTGCAAGTATTCTTTAAAATTGTATTATTAGTCCTGAAATGGTAGTGCTCTCAGTTTATAAAATTAATATAATAAAATAGCATTCCTTTTGTTGTCCAGGGTGGAGCAACATTTTGTTTCCTAGAATGTCATTGTTTTGAATTTCTTTGAATTGTAGTTGAATTTGTTCATTCGATTTAAATTCCAACATATGAAAAAGAAAGGAAGCCAATTCACAAATTCTGAACACAGACACACACATGCAGATGGGTAATTCATATAGGAGATAGCTACGGGCAATCAGGTGTGAGTTTAAATGAAGACAGGTGAAGATGGATACCTGCCTCTCAGCTATCAGTCTGTGGAAGCAGAGAACAGAATGAAATGCACTTCCTGTGCATCACTCAGTGCTGCATTCCTCTCATTTCACTTCACTTCATTTGAACATCAGTCCTGCTGCTGCAGTACTCATATATTACTGCACCATCTCTGTTGTTCTCTCAAATCCAATTTCAAATCCAATTCCAATTTAATTACTATTTAGTTACTTTATACCAGTCTGGATTATTTTTATGGTGCTTTTATAGTGATTTTATCGTCACATTTGGAGCTTGAGTGCACCATCTGTTTTTGTAGTATGGAAAAGAGCAGAAGGACATTCTGCAGTATATCTTCTTTTGTGTTGGCATATCATCACACTAAATGCTCAAGAATTCTTTTGTACATTCACTATGGTATGGAAGGACTCTTGCATCTGTGTTAAAATCCACACTCTGTCTTTTCATTTGTCAAGGGCATGTGAACATTTAACATGTGAACATTTGTTCTTTAGTAGATTGCCTTAGCCTTCAAAGGACAAAGCGCACTTTGTAAAAATCTGCCCGTTGTTTTAATGGCACATTTTACTATTAATATGTGTTGGGAGTCTTTATGAATGTATTCTCCACACCTTTTATTGGAACTAATATTACATCATTTCTGAACAGTCCTTCCCAAGGTCACCTCTAAGACACTTTATGAGAGTAGTAAAATACACGGCTTTAATGAGAAAACAGTGTGCACATGAGAGTCTTACAGTACAGCCTTCTAGTGTTCATGTGTGTACGGCTGTGTGTTGTTGTGTTGTCCTTGTCCAGTAATGGCTGATGTTACAGAGGACATGATTTGAAACAGCCAAATGTTTGTTGCTGATGTTATTGGTGTTATCAAGAGCCAATAAGAACACTCATCACACTTGTGTCATGCAATTGACAGGCAATATTTCTTTCTCTCCACAAAACACGCACTATATCACAGTATGTTTAGTGCTGTTTTTTTAATGTACTGTCTGTGGTTGATCATGCTCTTCAAATTGCACTATAAAACATTTTCCTTGTACATTTAATTTCAGGGTTTTTTTCTCTCCAGAAATCAACTTTTTCTAGCATAGTCTTACAGAAAATTAAGAAATAATGATGTTATATTGCATCTCTTTGCCAGAGTGGAACTGCAATAAAGCATTTCTGCCCTACAAAGGCAAAAGACCTTAACTTGCTAGAGAGTTTTTTTTTATTTGTCCAGCCAAATTAATTATAGGTAGGACTCTGAAAATTTGGCAATTAGATGTTTTAGTAACACATTATCTACATTAAAAGATTGTGAGCTCAAACTTGATTTTTACCTCTATTTTTAAGTTACTGTACTCTACCTTTGCATTGTCTGCAAAAAGTGAGAAGTCACACCAAGGCAAAAGGCACACTCTTAAAAACAAAAGTGCTTCACGATGCCATAGAAGAACCTTTTGTCTAAATGGTTCCATAACGAACCTTTAACATCTAAAGAACCTTTCTGTTTCACAAAAGGTTATTTGTGGTGAAAGAAGGTTCTTCAGATTATAAAAAGGTAAGAAAGAGATGGTTCTTTAAAGAACCTTTGACTGAATGGTTATTTGTGGAACCAAAAATGGTTCTTCTATGGCATCGCTTGAAGAACCTTTTGAAGCACCTTTATTTTTAAGAGTGCAGTAACTTCCACATTATCAATATTTGGCTGCTGATCACCATTTACAAAATCGTTATAGTAACACCTGTATAAATCTAGTGATCATGGGCTATCTCATATAGGCTATTGTAATGTGACTATATAGTAATGTATAGTATAGACATGTATAATATAGATATGTGTGTTGGTTTTTTTTGACCATAACAAGCAGACTAAAAGTTAAACATGTGAGTGGATACCGTTTTGCAACCAGTTTATTTGCTATGCTCAGTAACGCAAAAGAATGCTAGACATAGCATAATTGCTTTTATATTGACTTGAATGAAATAGCCAAGCTAAAAGAACGATTTGTGGATTGATGTGAATGCCAGCAAGCAGGAGTAATGCTCAGAATGTTTGTGGATTAAACATCTCCGATGACGTTCATCGCCATGAATTGATTTTATCGGGTTACAAGAAAAGGTAGGATATGGATTTAATTGACCGTTCGCAAAGAGCTTGATTGACAGGCGATCTGACCAATCAGAACGCAGAGATTATGTGCCGCCGCTGCTATCCGCCATCTTGC
>JAFVLL020008946.1:0-10806 GCA_021397915.2 Tor tambroides
AGTGAGAGAGAGTGAGTGAGAGTGAGTGAGTGTGAGTGTGAGTGTGTGTGTGTGTGTGTGAGTGTGTGTTTGAGAGAGTGAGTGAGTGAGTGAGTGAGTGAGTGAGTGAGTGAGTGAGTGTGTGTGTGTGTGTGTGAGTGAGTGTGAGTGTGAGTGTGTGTGTGTGTGTGTGTGTGTGTCTGTGAGTGTCTGCATGCAGGCTGAACACCTGTTCACATACAGTATGATACATACAGCAAACCAAGAAATGAATATCATCATCTCTTACCGCAGCGGCTTCTCACTGAGCCAGTATGCTTTAAAACAAACAAAAGCAAATGTTAAACCTAAACAGAGTTAAAACCAGCAGATGTGAAGAAGGAGTTATTTCAGAGCCAATCTGGGGGTGTGTGTGTGTGTCATGTGAGCGGGATAACCGGAATAACCACCACATAAAAGACAAACTATCCCAAATTACAAACAGATCAGAGTCTGTGTGTGGCAGAGGTTAATATGTAATGTACTGTATGCTGATTAAACATTCATAAATCAGGCTCGAGATATTCAGAGACATGAAGCGTGTGCTGAATCTTCTGTCATATATAACCTCACGCTGATTACATCACATTCAGCTGTTTATCAATGATCCGTCTCAGACCAAGATAAGCTGCCAGAGCTGCTTCTGTTCACTAAAACTGAAACTAAAACTGAAATAAAAATACATAAGCTGTACAGAAACAAAATGACTAAAGCACATAAAAATTACTAAAATTTAAACTAGAATTAAAACTGAACATATTAAAATAAAAGCTAATTAAAAATAATAATAGATAGCTATTAATAATAATGAAACAACACAACACACAAAACTGGAAAACACCTTCTCGACCTACTATCATTTAGCAAACACTTTTATCCAAATGAGGAAGCTTAATGAGGTCAAATTTAGTTTCAGGCTGCTGTGCCAATATTTATGTTTTCCTCATGTGAATTTGACGTAATGTCTCTCAGATAGCTGCCACAGGAACAATCTAACGAATCACTTTAAATGTCAGTCAGTCTCATTGGACGATATTTGACCACAGTAACCAATAACTGCCAGTGTTGATCAGACTGTACAAAGATAAACGTCATGTATGACAGGAAACTTTCTCTCAGACAAGTTCCTGTTTATACTAGAATAATGCAGCAAATAAAAGAGAATCTGATCTCATGACGTGTCAGTGTTTAGTAAAGCCAGTTTACACAAAACCACATCCTTCTATCTCATGTTCAGTCATATATACACTTTTATATATATATATATATATATATATATAAAAAGACACACAGACAGATAGATAGAAAAAATAATCTAAGAACGTTTTTGTAATGTTCTTATTATGCTATTAAAACATTATTTCTGAACGTTTTGAAACAAGTAGCAACAATTAAAAAAAGTCACATGAATATTTTAAACATCCTATAAACAACATATGAATAACATTATAAGAACATTATTAAAGACCAGATAACTCTGAATGAATGTTTGTTCATAACTTTGAGAGAACCTTACTAGAATGATTAACAGAACATTCAACAGATAGATGGACACCAGCTAACAAAAATACCTCCCAAGTATTTTTGGTAATGTTCTTATTAAATCATGAAAATGTGGTTTTAGTATGATCTCTGAATGTTCAAAATGTCCTGTTTTTAAAAAAAAAAAAAATTCTTGGTTATCTGAATGTTAAGAAAACATTACATTGTATCATTCTGCAAACATTATGGGAATGTTACTTTTGAATGTTCTCTGAATGTTCTGAAACAAACAGTAACATTTAAATTATGTTAGAACTCCTAACTAAAATGTTTCAGAAAAAAGAGATTCACGAACAATGTATAAATAATGTTTTTGTGCTAAAGTTTTGAGAAAGCTATTAAAGACCAGAAAATGTTTCTGGAGGAAGATTTGTTCAGACCATTGTCAGAACGTTCTGAGAACGTTCCCATTATGTTGACACATAATTAATGTTTTCATACTAATGTTTCGAGAACGTTATTAAAGACCATCAAATAACCCTGAACAAACGTTCTATTAACGTTACTGGAAAAAAACATTTGTTTGTCATTTTTATAGAACGCTCCTTGCTGGATGTTTAGCTAGAACTATAGTTCTAAAATGATTAATAGAACATTCAACAGACAGATGGATACCAGCTAACAAAAAATACACTCTAAGGACTTTTGCTAATGTTCTTACTACGTCACGAAAACAATGTTTAAGAATGTTCTCTGAACGTTCAAAATGCCCCGTTTTAAAAAGTTACATTGTATCATTCTGCAAACATTATGGGAATGTTACATTTGAATGTTCTGTGAACGTTCTGAAACAAATAGTAACATTTCAAATATGTTAGAACGTCTAAAACATTTAAAGAAAAAAACATTCATGATCAGTGTATAAATAATGTTTTCATGCTAATGTTTTTAGAAAGTTACTAAAGACTAAATACTCTGAACAAATGTTCTATTAACGTTACTGAATAGATAGATAGATAGATAGATAGATAGATCTAGTGTTGATGTGAGGGATTGACGCACCGATCCGCAGGAACAGCACCACACTGAACATTGACAGCAGGGTTGGAATCACCACGCCGAAAAAAGTGTTGAGTTTGGGCGGCTGCTTCGCGGCGGATCTCCGCGGGACGGTGGCGGCGCTGCGGGGCTCGTCTTCATCTCTCCCGCTGCGGGTCTCCCGGTGTTCACCGGACTCGTTAACGCTGGCGGAGAGCCGGTAATGCAGCAGCGGCGTCCGCTCAGACATGTCGCCGTGATTGAAGCTTCCTCTGCGGCTGCTGAGGTCACATGACTGCCTGTGTTTACAGCCGCTTCCAGTCATGTGACAGAGAGAGAAAGCAGCCAATCAGCTGCGGCCTCGAGGATAATTCACAACTGTATACATATTGAATTATAAAATCACACCCACATGAAAAAATACTAGTGTTTTTGAACCATACTATAGTAAAGTACTTCAATTAATTTGTTGGGGTAATAACCCACAAAAAAAGAATAGACTGTATGTACAGGTGTGCTATAAATAAAATAAAATAGAACAGGAATAGAATAAAAATGAGTTGTAGGGGTGTACAAGGATGTAGGGTGATAAGTAAGTATAAGGTTATTGCACATACTTTTATTGCACAATGGGAGAACAACTAAATGACAACTATAGCATTACAAACAAATTACTTTACCCAATACTGTACTAAGTTTTCTACAACTGTAGGGTATATTATACTACAATACACTACAATGCACAGCGTACTGTAGTAAAAACTAAAGTATACTACAGTATTTATTACAGTTTATCAGTTCACTATAGTTAATACTACAGTATAAAAAATACAGACTAGCCTACTTCATAATATACACCTCTGTCTATCTGAAAAATCTCTTAACACACACACACACAGTTCATGTATTTTATCGACATAAATGTGAGCCTGGAGCACAAAAGCAGTCTTAAGTCTCTGGGGTATATTTGTAGCAATAGCCAACAATACATTGTATGGGTCAAAATTTTCCATTTTTCTTTTATGCCAAAAATCATTAGGATATTAAGATCATGTTCCATAAAGATATTTAGTAAATTTCCTACCGTAAATATATCAAAACTTAATTATTGATTAGTAATATGCATTGCTAAGAACTTCATTTGAACAACTTTAAAGGAGATTTTCTCAATATTTAGATTTTTTTGCACCCTCAGATTCCAGATTTTCAAATAGTTGTATCTCAGACAAATATTGTCCGATCCTAACAAACCATACATCAATGGAAAGATTATTTATTCAGCTTTCAGATGATGTATAAATCTCAATTTCAAAAAAATGACCCTTATGACTGGTTTTGTGCTCCATGGTCACAAATATCAGCCACATTAATAAAACACACTTTACATACATGTCTGATGGTGTTAACATTTGCTTTATAACCTACAAAATATATATTCACATTATAAAATGAATTTCATATACACATTATATGTGACCCTGGACCACAAAACCAGTCATAAGGGTCAATTTTTTGAAATTGAGATTTATGCCTCATCTGAAAGCTGAATAAATAATCTTTTCATTGATGTATGGTTTGTTAGGATAGGACAATATTTGGGTAGAGATACAACTATTTGAAAATCTGGAATCTGAGGGTGCGAAAAAATCAAAATACTGAGAAAATCTCCTTTAAAGTTGTCCAAATGAAGTTCTTAGCAATGCATATTACTTATCGAAAATTACGTTTTGATATGTTTACGGTAGGAAATTTACAAAATATCTTCATGGAACATAATCTTAATATCCTAATGAAAAATTGATAGCTTTGACCCATACAATGTATTTTTGGCTATTGCTACAAATATACCCCAGCCACTTAAGACTGCTTTTTTGCTCCAGGGTCACATATTACATTATAGGAATTTACAAAATCTTTGTTTTCAAACTCAAGAAAAAAAAGTGAAGAATGTTTTGTATTCTTGAAAACACTCTGGGCTTTTTTATTTTATTTCATTTTATTATTTGTTTTTTCTAAAGACAAAATTTGAGAAATCTGTATTCTGTATTGAATTATAAAATCACAGCAAAGAGTAAAAAATAAAAAGTTTATTATTTAAACACATCGTACCTGTAAAATAGAGAATACTTCACAATACACACCTCTGTCTTTGAAAAAACCTCTTTAGACACACATTTTATGAACAGAAATAATTAATAAAACACACTTTACATAAATGATAAACTGTAGTAGATTAATCAGATGTTATTAACATTTGCTCTATAACCTACAAAATATATAGTCCTATTCACATTATAAAATGAATTTCTGAATTTACAAAATCTTCTTCAAACTCAAGAAAAAAAGTGAAGAATGTTTTGTATTCTTGAATACACTCCTTAAGAATGTTCTTGGACTTATTTTATTTCTAAAGACTTCATTTGAGAAATCAAATTCTTGTAAAGTATGCTCTATTAATGTTATAACTCCAACTTGTCTTAAATTTGCAAAGAAACGATGTTTAATGAATATATTGGGTTGTTTCACATATTAAACATTATAAAATAATAACACTACATATAATACATAGTATTTAACTTTTATAATCTAGCAAGTACATTCACAAGTCAGCCAGGGTTTTTAAATGAACACATTTTATGCTTAGATTGACAATATTAAGATTCACTAGTGTAAATGTTGTATTTGTTGTGCACAAGAGACCTCTTGAATAGGACAGTACAATGATATGACTTATTTCAGATGTGGCCAAAATTACAGCAACAGTGCTTATATACACACATATTTAATTGTTTGATCAAAATTATTGCTAGGGAAAGTTCAATAGACATGTCATAACATTTCTACAAAATTCTACACCCTTGCTTTTTTTTTAAACATTTAGTTGGACATTCATCTAACATTTTTTTAAATGTTACTACTTGTACGTTCAGAGAACATTCAAATGTTGCATTCCCATGATTAAATGTAACATGACATGGAATGTTTTCATTAACATTCGCAGAGAACAATAATGTTTTCATAACTAAATTGGAACGTTAGCCAAACGTTCTTAGAATATATTTTTGAAGGTAAGAAAACAACTTAAATGTTTTAAAGAATTGCACTTAGGAACCTCCTTATTAAATTCCTTAGAATTTATCTTGATTAAAAAAAAAAAGTTCTTCTTCAGAAGATTTCCACGAGTTTTCCATTTCATCAGTAAATCCTTTCCTGTTCCAGTGTTATTTTCCCAAATCAGGTTTTTTGCTCTTCTTGAATTTCCTTAATCGTCTTCAGTTTCACTTTAAGGAGATGTTCAGAGGCGTAACTAATGCACTGAGACGGATCATGTGTGTGTTGTGCAGATGTGTGTGAGATCCAGCATCAGGAGCTCCACAGGACCTCGCAGAAGCTTTCTGTAGAAACGCACAGTCTGAGTCAAACTGGATGTTTTCTGACCCTCGCAGCTCCGCTCTGGAGTCGGTGTGGAGATCTGTGTCTGGAGACAGAGACGATAAAAACATGTGCCAGGAATGTTTTGATGTTCCCATTTAGTCATGAAAATGGCATTTCTGAATGTTCTTTCAATGTGTCTGATGTTTTAAAAATTCCATTTTATCATCTTGCAAATATTATGGGAATGTTACTTTCTGAAACAAGTGTAACATTTTTATTTATTTCATATACACTGCCATTCAAAAGTTTGGGATCAGTAAGATTTTTAATGTTTTTTAAAGAAGTTTCTTCTGCTCATCAAGGCTGCATTTATTTGATCAAAAATACAGAAAAAACAGTAATATTGTGAAATATTATTGCAATTTAAAATACCAGTTTTCTATTTTATTATACTTTAAAATATAATTTATTCCTGTGATCAAAGCTGTATTTTCAGCATCATTACTCCAGTCTTCAGTGTCACATGATCCTTCAGAAATCATTCTAATATGCTGTGTTGTGATGCTTCATTTTTTTTTTTTTGGAACCTGTGATCCATTTTCTTTCCTTTTTTTTTTTTTTTTTTTTGTTTTGATGAAAAAGTTAAAAAGAACATCATTTAATCAAAACAGAAATCTTTTCTAACAATATAAGACTTTACTAGCACTTTGTATCAATTTCACACATTCTTGCTGAATAAAAGTATTAATTTCTTTTAAAGAAATAAAAAAGAAAGAAAAAAATAATGACCCCAAAGTTTTGAACAGTAGCATATATTGTTACAAAAGATTTCTATTTTTATTTATTTTTTTATTTTTTCACCTTTTTATTCATCAAAGAATCCTGAAAAAATACCACAGGTTCCAAAAAAATATTAAGCATCACAATATTGACAAAAAATCAGCATATATTCTGAAGGATCACGTGACACTGAAGACTGGAGTAATGATGCTGAAAATACAGCTTTGCATCACAGAAATAAATTATATTTTAAAGTACATTAAAATAGAAAACATTATTTTATATTCCAATAATATTTCACAATATTACTATTTTTTCTGTATTTTGATCAAAAAAATGCAGCCTTGATGTGCAGAAGATACACACACACACACACACACACATATATATATATATATTCGCATTGACAGTAATGAGGGAATGAAACAGTAATAATAAACAGTGATAACAAAAAAGTAAATAGAGGAAATTAACATGCATTCAATCATTTCCAGAAAACTTAAGGGTTGTGTAATCCATTCAAAGGAAAAGAAAGTTCTTATTCTTGTCCTCTGCAATGAAATCTGATCATCTGCTTTGTGATGCCTTATAATAGATTCATATTTAGATAAGAAAGGTTTAACTCCCACATTCTTAAGAAATAATCCCTCCAAATAGAAATCAGAGCTATTCCGGTTAAAACTAACATGTGTGGTCAGAACTTCATCTAATGTTCCAGTAAAGTTCTCTCAAAGTTCTGAACAAATGTTCTTCAAGTAACATTATCAGGGGCCTCATGTATAAACGTTGCGTACGCACAAAATGGGCATAGAAATGTGCGTACGCTGTTTTAAACGCACGTATCCGGATTTATAAAAAATAATTTTGGCGTAAATATGTGCGCACTGTACGGATGCTCTTGACTGTGCGTACGCACTCTTTTTCCTGGAGTGAGAAAAGTAATGAAGTAAACAAGTATTTTAAACTCTGTTTTCATTTCGATATACACATTTACTTTAAATATTCCACTGAGATAAGCACTGAAATTAGCCTACATAAAGTCATTACGCAGAAGTTAAACCAAAATTATATGAATTTAGACATACTTGATGCGCTTGATCACTTTTCCCGTGGCATGCTATGTTTTAATGACAGTGAGGAGTGCTATAATAATTCATATTTATACTAAACTGCAGATCTCATGTTATGAGATTTTATTTTATTTTATTTTTTAGCAAGAACAATGATCAATGATGCGCACTTACTTCGATATTGTGGCGGACATTGCTGAATTCAGTGGTCCAGTTTGAATATAGGTCCAATAATAATAGCTTACTGTACAAACGCAGCTGCACGGAGGTGTTGATGTCGTGTGAAGGCATCTCCACAACATTATGAAAAATACCACTGTATCTGAAGGATAAAACTTGGAGGGATGGTAAGATTTCCGTTTCCTTTTTAAAATACTTTGTCAGTGATGTGCGAGTCAGACAATTGTATTTACACTGCAATAAATAGCTTACCTGTTTCCAATAAAAATAGCTAAAAGATGTTCACCTTTTCAGCAAAACTACATGAAATTTGATTTGATTTGAGTTGTTTAAAACAATTTAAATACTATTTGGCCAGTGGAAATGAGGTCAAGTATATAAAATAGGCTATTTATCTGAGAACTAAACAGTTTTGTTTTTATGGATATTTTGATATATTTATTCTAAAACATTCTGGATGATTTTGGCAATAAAAATTAATGTGGCACAAATGGCATTTAGTCCGTATCTCATATTTCCTTAACATCTTGTACCTTTGACGGTGTTAAACATGGTGTCACGTGGATGGAAACGTGCATGGAAATGATATGCAGATGAGGTTATGCATCGTAAAACTAGGCGTTGTAAGCTCCATATATGGTGATTTCGGGGAGGAGACGCACGTACGCACAAACTTCCACTGACCAGGATTTAAAAAGAGATTTTTGCACAGGTTCTGGCGTTCTTTGGTGCGTACGCAAAATCTAGCTTTTGTGCGTACGTACACTTTTAGGATGAAATCTACGTAAAGTTTTATACATGAGGCCCCTGGTCTTTAATAACGTTCTCAAAATATTTGCATAAAAACCTAATTATTCATGGAACGTTTTTTTTTTTTTTTTTTTCCTGAAACGTTTTAGTTGGACGTTCATCTCGTGTTTTTTAAATGTTACTATTTGTTTCAGAATGTTCAGAGAACATTCAAATGTTACATTCCCATAATGTTTGCAAAATGATACAATGTAATGTTCCATGGAATGTTTTCATTAACATTCGCATAACCAAGAAAAAACACTTTTAAAACATTAAAAAAGCACTTTCAGAGAACATTCAGAAATAACTTTTTCATAACTAAATGGGAAAGTTAGCCAAACGTAGCATATTTTTGTTGGCTGGAATGCATGAATAACATTTTTGTGTTAACACTTTGAGAACATTATTAAAGACCAGATAACTCTGAATGAACGTTCTATAAATGTTACTGGAAGATCGTTTGTTCATAACGTTGAGAGAACATTGCCAAAACGTTCTGAGAACATTTCCCAAGATACTGCAAAAACCTTTCTGCACTCCTGTGTTTGTGCACACACTCATCTAGCATTCTAAATGAAGATGCACCATAGACTTCTAGTGTTTTAAGAACGTTTATTAGATTTGAACGAAGTTGTTTTGTCTTCACCTGTCGCTCCAGACGCTCCACTATGAGCAGGTGGTTCTTCAGACTGCGCTCCAGCATCTTCAAGACGTCTGTCTGACAGGCAGTGGACAAACTTTCCTTCACGTCCCCCAGAGAGCGAAGAAGAGCGTCCAGAGAGTCGCGTACAAACGCCTGCTTCTGCTGGAACTGACGGGCGTGTGTCTCGAATCAGTAACTTCACACCAAACACAGTTATTGCTGTTAAAATCCAGAATAGACGTGTTCTTGCCAAGCTTTAACACTTGAACATTATATTCTAATGTCAGGTTTTAATTTTGAGGGAATGAAGTTGATGGATTACTGCAACAGATCATTATTTTAGAGTATTATTTTAGTATGTGTTATTTTAGTACAATTGAGATATTAGTTTTTATTAATATTTTTAATGAATTTATATTTTCTATTTTCATTTAAATTTTAATTAAAGTTTTAGTTATTTTACTGTGTTTTGTCATTTTTATTCATTTTTTTTATGTATCTTATTTATTATTATATCACATTTCTTAATTTTTAATTTTGGCTTTCAGTTTCATTTTTGGTTTTAGTTATTTTTATGTTAAGAAAAACTGAATAAAAATTAAAAATGATGCCTTGGCATCTAGCTAAAATAAAAAATAAAATAAAAAGTTTTTTTTATATTTTTCTATATTTCAGTTAATGAAAATGTTTTATGGTTCTAGTTTTAGTCTAGCATTAAGTTAATCTAAATAAAAAAGAGAAAAATTTTGCTTTGGCAGTAAGATAAATTAAAATAAAATAAAATAAATGCTTAGATTTTACTTTATTTCGGTTAATGAAAATGTTTTATGGTTCTAGTTTTAGTCTAGCATTAGGTTAATCTAAATAAAAAAAACTGTTGCCTTGGCAATTATAAAATAAAATAAAATAAAATAAAATAAAATGTTTTTTTTTTTTACATTTTCTTTATTTCAGTTGATGAAAATGTTTTATGGTTCTAGTATTAGTCTAGAATTAAATTAAACTAAATAAAAATGAGAAATGTTGCCTTGGAAAGTAGATAAAATAAAATAAAACTACATAAAATAAAAGTTTTTTTTTGTTGTTGTTTTTTGTTTTTTTTTACTTTATTTCAGTTAATGTCAATGTTTTTCTTCTGGTTTGAGTTTTTGATGGTCAGATTAAGGATCTGTATACTCACTGGTGTCTGTTTCCACGCTCTCATGTTTATCCGGACGCACGGCCACAGGACGGCTGAAGGCAGCTGGTCTAAGCACTGCATCTGTAACAGCAGAGTTTTACTGTATCTGAACGGGAGCGCCACACATGTCTGTAACAGCAGAGTTTTACTGTATCTGAACGGGAGCGCCACACATGTCTGTAACAGCAGAGTTTTACTGTATCTGAACGGGAGCGCCGCACATGTCTGTAACAGCAGAGTTTTACTGT
>JAFVLL020008948.1:0-76431 GCA_021397915.2 Tor tambroides
ATATTGCCATCTACTGCCATAACATAGGGTATACCTGAACCACACACACACACACACACACACACACACACACACACACACACACACACACACAGTAACATTTTCTGAGTTAAGAGAACTAAAAATGGAAAAAAAAAATCTTAACACTTATAAAGAATATTTCACCTCCAGCAGTGCTTTGTGTTTTATATTAATAGAATATAAGGTAATACGTTTAAATATGAAGTTTTTCTTACCTGGCAAGCATGCCTGCCATATAGGACATTGCCAAAGTCTGAAAATAAAGCAAAAACATTTACTTCTCTCTTTTTTCTGGTGGTTAAAAAAAATTCAATGATAGTGAATACTTATACTTACTATCATTTAACCTGTAAATTAATGAGACAATAAGATTACTTACAAAAATGGCTAGAAGGATCATATTGGTAGGGTATCTTCGTCTGTAGATGAAACACAAACACTGATAGATAAGTGATGGATATTAAAGAAGCTCACAGTTCCTGAAATCACACATCTCCAATGCGGGTCTCAAACTCAAAAACAAGCAGAATGTATAATAAAAATATCTTCTTACCGTGCATTTGTACTGCATACAAGCATCAGGTATGTTCCCATGAAAGTCATGCTGGACAAAAAAAGCAGTGTCACTAACTGGGTGAACATAATTCAAAGAAAAAGTCCAAAACCTCTACTGAGGAAATAGAACAGTGTATATAATTCAGTCACTTACTATGAGGTCAGATAGAAAACTCGATTGTACTGTACAAACTTCCGAACTGGTTCACTGTGAAAGACAGAACAGTCATCAGTTACATTGCTTTCTTTGAAAAGTGGGATAAATGGATAAAATGGGGTTTTGTCTTGTACTGTATCACACACTGTTTGTGTGTATCACTTACCAAAATGTGAAGAGTGACACCACACCAAATGTGACCATGAGCTGAACCATGAGGATACAGAAGACCTGTGAATGAAATACATGACTAGGATGGTTAGACATTACCGTTCAAAAATGTTCTGTTAGGTAAGATTTTAATATCTCTTATGGTCATCAAGTTTATTTGATAAAAATACAGTAAAACAGTAATATTGTGAAATATTATTACAATTTAAAACAGCTGTTTTCTGTTTTAATATATTTTAAGCTGTAGTTGCAAAAGTTGCCAAGTTGAATTTTCAGCTGCTATTACTTCAGTCTTTAGTGTGAAATCATTCTAATATGCTGATTTGGTGCTCAAGAAATATTTCTTACTATTATCAATGCTGAAAAGAGTTGTGCAGCTTTATATTTTTGAGGAAACCATGATACATTTTAAATAATTTCTTGATCAATGTAAATTTCAAAAGAACAGTATTTATTTGTAATCTTCTGTAACATTAGAAATATCTTTACTGACACATCATTTCTGCTAGAAAAACAATTGAATCAGGACATTCACACCTTCCTGATGAACATGCGGCGAACATTCTTGTCCTCCCAGTTGCTTCCACTGAGGCCGTCGAAGCTGCTGCTGGAGCTCGGGTCAGAGAAGGGTGAGGACATGTCTGCAGCATACGCATTGGAATATCCCGGACCTAAACAGACATTTTGCACTATTAACATTGTTCAAACAGAGAAGAAAGACATCAAAGATAATGCTCCTTGCTTATTACCAAAGCTTCTGCATCTATAACTAAAGATATTATAATAAATGGCCACTTACTAGGGCCGGGATGCACATAAGCCCAGCTGGGGTGCATGGGCATGGTTGGGGGTGGCAATGGGGGCGGCTGGGAGGCATAAGTGAAGCTACCAGCTCCTTGTTCTTTATCTCCTGCTGTAGCTTCAGCATAGCTGGGTGGGGCTGCTGGCAGACTCATGGTCTACTGTAAAACAATACATTGACTCAATGAAAGAAATCTTCTGAGGATGGAATCACAACTACTGTAGCACAACCAGATCTGATACTTGAGCACCCTGGCTTACATTAATATTTTATGCCCCAACACCAATGGAACTTTGTAACTCTTCACCACATGAATTCATTATGAGCCTAACACTTGGATCCTTTCCTGTTTTAAGCCAATGGCAGACAGAAAGGTTAAAGAACAGCTTTATAAAATGATCTTTCACGTGACCAGATTTTAATGTTTATAAATGAACTCTGTAAAGCCTGACATGTGATATAATAGTCAAAATGTTTTTTAAATGAAAGAGTTTATTGAACCTTTACAAAAAATGTAATTGTAAACACAAAATAGAGTTTGAATATGTGTTTTGTATCATATTTGATGCATCATGCTTTTATAGCCCATACAGTATGATATAGAGGGAATATAGAACTCAAACCTGAGAAGAAAAAAATAACTCGGTTTTATTCAGAGGCCTAAACTGAGCAAAAATATGCAATTTGGTGCAGATGCTACTTATATGACCAAAAAGGAAGATGAACTTCTGATAGCTTGTAATGCAAGTCAATGAGATTCTTATAACAGTATACCAGTCTTTTTACATAAAATGCTCAGTAAGATGACATTTAAATGCTTAATTTATGATCAGCGCTCTGATCCTCAAAAGCCTGATGTATCATATTTAATACTCACATTTAACATGATTTGGATAATCAAGCAAACTTAAGGTTCTTCTGCGCAGTAAATGTTTGTCTTGAAATATTAGCATCAATATAAAAGCTATTTTTACATCTAGTTTTAAAATTAAAGACTTCACAGCAAAAAAAACATGTTTACCACATCCTGAAGATGGACGTTTTAAAAATTATCCTAAATGTTACTGTTCTTGCTAAAAAGCAATCAGATGACAGAAGGCATGTAAAAGTTTTTTTTTTTTTCCTTCCGCGAAGTGGTGATCATGCTGACAATTTAGAGGCTTTAGAAATGAATGTATCAAATATGAACAGTAGTATTTACATGTTTAATTGTACTGTCAAAAGTGTTGTGTTACCTATCAGTCATTTGCAATAATAAACATTAAACATCAGTTTAGACATATTGATCTGGCTAGTGAATGCAGAGCTGTCAAACACACCGCACAGCAGTCTTTTATCCTAAACTATTAGTCTTAATGAGAAGTCATACTAAAGTCAGTAGCAGTGAAAGGACTGATATACATAGTGACAGCGCTTAGCTTTAGCTAGCATATCGATGACACTTTTCAAGCCCATTCTGTCGTGCAGAGGACGACAAACGATTTGCGCATGTAAGAATAACGCTGTAAGAAATTACTTTAAAATGTAGGTTCTGATTAACTGGTTATAAACTAAGCTCTGTATTTCAACTTACCTTACTGTAACAGCTAACGTGACACTCGAGATCCCCAAGTAAAAACAATGTATTCAATCATGTAATGACGTACATCCGGTGTTTCCGGAAATGATAAACATGAATCATAGGCAAGATGGGAAGTGTATGTTACGCTGGTAGCACTATTTTAGCTAAATGTCCTGCATTTATTATTGAACATATTAAATATTTTATTTTACGGTGAAAACGTGCTGTTGTTTATACAAGTCAGAAAAATAAACAATGGCAAATTTCCATATCCATAAAAGCAAATTCTCGGGCTAGAAATCATGTTTTTAGTGTTTAAAAATAAGTAATATGTTATACTGAATCAATCCTACCTTCAAATAAAAACGTAGCTATTTTATATTTGTTTAAAAACATTATACATGGTCATACATGCTTGTTATTCAATAAACTATGATGCGATGTGTTACATCACACACACACACACACGTTAACAGAAATGTAAAATGTACCAAGGTAAAAATGTCTGAGCTGTAAATTATATCCATTTTTCCATTATTTAACTTTTTTAAAAAAATAAATATTAAAAAGATACATTTATTAATCCCAGTTTGATTTGAAAGGCAGAGAGGCAGCTGGAATTATTCAGCTATGCAGACACTGAACCATAGAACTCCTGGTTCTGTAAGAAAACAAGGCAATAGATCTTAAGCAAAACATAGAGAAGACAGATTTTAAACTCAAAGAAAAAAAATGTACAAGTCAAATCAATAAATGTACACATTTACTTAGACATCATTATTGCAAATACAGCTTTAAACAATATTTGATAAAAAAAAAAAAACCCTCATCAAGAGTCTTTGAAGTTTACTTCATCGTTCATATTACAGTCTTTGTCCTACAGACCCTCCCTGTTCTAGTACAAAAAAATTGAAGTGCACACCCATGATATTTTAATAGGTTTTTTTTGAAAGTAAAGTCCAAATACTGTGATGCATATTAACACACAAAAGAAAACAAGACAGCTACATCCACTGGAAACCCCAGTGACTGACTCGGGTGTTAAAGGTGGTACTGAAACTGCAGTCTAACCAGCATGCTTGTATTTCCTGGAGAGCAATAGTCTGGTTGGTAGAGATGTTGGAACTGCCCTCTATGGGGGCTCTATTGGCTATAAATCATGCATCTGTTTGTCGATTTTTGATTTTAGATGTTCCTTGTAGGCCAGAATGTCCCTGCTCCATTTTGTGATGGTCTGCTTTTCACAAACCCAGATCTCCTGAGCCACCTGCAAGGAAACAAACCAATATTACTACAAAGTAACAAACACCTCAAGTCAGCTGCATGAGCTTAACAGAGATAAAATGTTAATTAAAATGTACAAGATGGCAAGATCACATCACCTGCTGAATAAGCCTAAAGTCGTGGCTGACCAGCATCATTCCTCCCTCAAATTCGTTGATTGCCTCAGCCAGAGCATCAATGGTTTCAATGTCAAGGTGATTGGTCGGCTCATCAAGAAAGAGCATGTGGGGATTCTGCCAGGCCAGCCAGGCAAAGCAGACACGGCACTTCTGCCCATCAGACAGATTCCTAATAGGGCTCACCTAGTTTAAAAAGGAACACGTCAATATGTAAAGCAGAATTTTTGCAGGTTAAAATAAAGTTTAAAGAAACAAAACAACCTACCTGCTGTTTGCCAGTGAGTCCATAGCGGCCAATGATTTTCCTCATTTCTTCTTTCTCCTTAATCTCAGGGTAACACTTCATCATGTATTCCAGAGGTGAAAGGTCAAGCTCCAATTGCTCTGTTAGATGCTAGAGAAAGAAACAAAACTCATAAATTAAACACTGGTAAAACCAGTTTAATGCCACTGAACTCAAATTATCTGGTGGTATTTTAATATTAACAATAAAGTTATTAATTTGGTCACTTCAGTTATTGCCATTATCGTCACTAATATCATTCTGATCCATTATAATTATTACTATATTAGTGCATAAATGCCATGACAAATGGTCTAGCCAACAGACCTGATGATATCGTCCAATTTTCACATGGGAGTGTTTTCTAATCATACCATCTGTGGGCAAGAGCTGAAAGAGGAGATGATGTTTTACAAACCACAATACTAAAGACTCCAAATTACACAAAATGTGTGAACACCAAAAGTTAAATGCGTTTGGTAAAATGTGCCTTACCTCTCCAGTGAGGAGCTTCAGCAAAGTAGACTTGCCTGCCCCATTGGGCCCTACAAGGGCCACCCGTGTGTCCAAGTCAATTCCAAACTCCAGGTTCTTATAAATATGTGGCTATATAACCCACAAATAAAATAAAGGTGAGAACCTCAACTCAGAGAAGGATGCAACAAAAGTGTGTAAAATGTGGTATTGTTTATTAGACCTGCGTACCGTATTTTCCAAATACCTGAAGCTGACATTCTGAACCATAATGACAGGAGGAGGGATCTTCCCACAGGGAGGAAAATAAAATGACAGGGTCTGAAAGAAGAAGGTGGTAGTTGAGACATTTTGCTATTGGCTGAAATGTAGCATAGAGTTCTGCCTGAGATCAAGTGGAAAGGTTTCTTTCTTTACCTTGTCATTCACAACACGCTCAGTAAGACCTGAGGCAACCATCTTCTGTAGAGTCTTCTCTTTGCTCTGAGCTTGTCTGGCCAGCTTGGCAGAACCGTGACCAAACCGAGCAATGTAGTTCTGAGGATCAACAGGAACACGTTTACATAACCACATCAATCACAAGCTAAGCGGTTAGAGAAAGGCACAGAAGATTGGAATTTTTACAAAGGTGCACGTCAAAGTTGTTTACCTTCATGTGTGCTATTTGGTCCTGCTCCCAGTTAAACCGCTTCATCTGATTCTCCTCCAGTTCCTCTCTGGTCTTCACATACTGGTCATAGTTACCCTTTACAGAACAGAATGAATGATGAAATAAATGAAACTGCACATTTGTAACTATAGGAAAACAGCACTAAGTGCTTATGGGGGACAGAATTAGTCTCTTTACCGTGTAATATTTCAGCTTGCGCTGGTGCAGGTGAATAATGTTGGTACAAACGCCATTGAGGAAGTCCTGAGAATGGGATATTAAAACCAGAATTCTTTTGAACCTGTCCGGGGAAAATAAAGAAACAAACTTGAGCACACAGCTCTCAGCATAGTATCTGCAAATAACTGCATTACAAAAACAGAACGCATTTTGTAATGGAACATTGCCTACACTTTATTTTAAAAATGTGCTTGTTAAGGTGTAATTATACAATTAAGCATTATTAGTTGAAACTAGGGCTGGGCGATATATATCGTTCGATATATCCATGCGCATTTCGTCAGTAAAGCCGGTTCTTTGATTAGCGGAAAATCTCCATCACCTGTTTCGAAATAGAGCACCAGTTAATACACAGAGCCGTAGATCACTGACAAGCTACGCCAGTTAATCACCCGCGAAAATGAACGCGGTATTGCGTAGCTTGTCAGTGATCTACGGCTCTGTGTATTAACTAGCGCTCTGTTTCAAAACAGGTGATGGGGAATTTTCCGCTAATCAAAGACCATCTTACTGTGCGGAAATGCGCAATACTCGTTCGTATATATATCGCCCCAGCCTCCAGATTGAAACATGTATTTCTAAAGGGTTAGGATTAGAACACTGTAAAATTAAGCTGTACTCTGTACTTTAAAACTAGGTTGTGCTGACAGATCAGTTAAACGCTTCGGTCTAGTTTTTGTCAAAGCTCTGTCCATACCAAGAACAAACTGCTTGATGGAAGAGCTACAATTCGGCCTTTTGTTAACATCATTTCATCAGCATCAATCCACAGTACGCAAATTATAAATATAAACTTTTATACAATATTCTCACACAGCCTTGGTTTTAAAAATAAGGACTTACTGACTGAGCTCTTCTTCAAGCCACACACATGCATCCAAGTCAAGGTGGTTTGTTGGCTCATCCAACAGCAACATGAAAGGCTTGAGAAACAGTGCCCTGAAGATTTCAGAAAAACAATGAGTTAAAATTGTTGAAAGATAGATATGCATATGCATTCATTGAAATGCACGGGGATCAGAAAATACGCTTCATACAGTTTTTGTCACTGCACAGTTAGCACAAAGCAACTGCGCTATCATTCGGCCTTTTGTTACATCATCTCCCAGCAGCTCTAAACTTTGGTATAAGATTCTGAAAGCTCACCGAGCAAGAGCAACACGCATCCTCCAGCCACCGCTGAAGTCTTTGAGTTTCTTCTGCTGCATAGCAGTAGTGAAGCCCAGACCGTGAAGGATCCGCGAGGCTCTCATCTCTGCTTTATCAGCGTCCAGCTCCTCCAAACGCTCATACAGCTCCATTAGCTTCTCACATTCAGCTAAAGTTTGACAAAGAAACGTAAACAATTAAATTCACAAATTACAAGTGTTCCTCAACCATGAGATTCCATAAAAACTGAACAGAATTAAGGAACCTTCTCAAGCTGAGATGTTCAATATACCACGCCTAGGAAAGGAAGCTGTTACAAAAACAGTTCCTATGAAAACGTGGAAAGGTTTCATATTGATCTGACCTATTAATATTCTCCAACAAAAATGTTGATTAAACACCTTCATTACATGTTTATCCTTATGTCGTCACTAGTTCTCAGAAGTCTTGGGATCAAACACAATTCATGTCGAACAAGTATGGTTTGAACAAGTAAATGCTAATTGTCATTTCTAGGTGAACTAACCCTATCAAAATATGCCGTGTGCATTTGATCAGAATTGTTGAAACTCACAATCCTCGTGAGCGAGTCGTTCAGCCTCTCTCTCCAGCTGGATCCTCTCATCATCTACCTCCATCACACACTCCAGAGCGGTCTTCTCACTGGGAGCCATCTCACGTGTCAGGTGGTAGATATCAATGTGCTCTGGAATCGGCACCTCCCTGTGACCAATCGCTGACAGCAGCATGGATTTACCTACACAAACATTTAGATACAAGTCAGTTATCTATGAGCCTACCAATTGAAGTCTAAAGTCACCAAGAGGAGATCTATTAGCCCAACATAAACAGATTGTTCATTTACCAGTTCCATTGAGTCCGATAAGGCCATACCGACGGCCAGAGTTGAGCTCCAAACTAGTGTCACTGAGCAGCTCCTGTCCGTGAAAGGTAAGAGACAAGCTGCTGATGTGTACATCAGTGCTGTTGGGATGAGATGCAAGCACGCCAGTCACTGCCCGAGCCTCGGTTTTCTTGAGCTCAAACTCATCCAGCTCCTTCGTCAAACTGGCAACCCCTGTAAAAAGAAAAAAGGAATATTCAAATGGGATAAGATAATGAGTATTAAGTTTTGAAACACACTGAATAAAAGCACATGCAATGCCCGTTTATCAAATAACACAGAAACAGAGAGAAAAGATCTGGTTTTGGATTCTTTCAGTTATTCACTGTTGCAAAATACTGTTTGCGAGTGCCACCAAGTCATGGTTTTATGTAACAGCAGTGTCTCTAGGGAACATGACCAAAAACATAAATCTTACTGGTTGGCCAGTTTTCTTCACAGTGCAATGGAAAAGAGATTAGAACACCTCTCCATAAAAAGGAGTCTGACCAGACACATTAATAGAAGTTCATTCAAGTTAAAATTTTTATTGCACCAAATTTTTGCACTGTATATTTGTTGTTTTGGTGTGAATAGGTTTCAAGACTGCCTTTGAATGGTTCTCCTTACCATTGACCTCAGCTGCGCCATTCTGCTGGATCTCAGGTTTCTCTGCATCACCATTCACTCCATCCTCTGGTTTCTTTGTACGTTGACGAGCTTTGGCTGCTTCTTTCTTCTTCGCCGCCTTCTTTTTTGCTAAATCAGATGGCATTTTAACTGTGAATACCAGGAACAGAACACCTCTGAAAACCTGTGAGAGAGAGACAAAAAAAAAGATCAGTTGGAGGTAAAGATGCTCTCATAGGATTATGGAAAAAACATTACGTACACACTGTTCCCAAACGTACTTCCTGTTCAATCAAAATTCGATTGGTCTAAAAAAAAAAAAAAAAAAAAACTTACACTTTGTTCACAGGGTTTTTTTAAAAGTCTTTTTAACATCCACCAAACTGCAGGCACCAGAGGGCAGTGGTTCGGCTCGGCTCACGTGGAGTCCGCCAGTACTTTTCCCTGACGCAGTGTAGGCGAATAATTGCAATGGTGAAGTGATACCGGCAAATCAAAGACTGCTCGGTAAATTACACCTATGATATCGCGATAAGTTTTGAAAGCACAAATAACAGATAATATAGCGAAATATCAGAGCCGCTACTCTTAAGAGAATAAAGCGTGTCTGTTAACTCTAAGGCCCGAACAATGAGCCACTTCACCAACCATGTTAACTCTAGCCATTAAACGCCGGTGTATCCCAGATCACGAGTCCCTGGAGATAGAACAACTACAGTTTATAACCATATTGTGATAAAATAAGTAGCTTCATAAAATTAGCGTGGAACCAACCAAAAAACATGTTAGATTAGTTGAGGAGCGCATGCTAGTCTCTGTTACCACGAGCTAGCTGGGGAGCTAACAGCCGGTAAAACTAGCCTGTTTATCCGAAAGATGTCCAGAGAACAAAATTAAATGAGTAAATGAGGTATGTTTTTTTTTTTTGTAGATATCGATCATCACAGATATAGATAGTTAACAGGGGTAAATAACCAACTTTAGTGGAATTAGGCCGTTGTCTTACCTAGCTCTCTTCCTGATGAAGCGCTAGCACCAGAGAAGCGGTCTGAGGCGCGTGTCACCAATGCCGACATGGCAGCCAATCAGAGGCCGATACATAGGAACTCTCCACCCACTTCTTTGCATATGGAGGTGAGAGCGTTATCTAGGCGTGGTTTGTTTCACGGTTTAGTCACCAGTCACACAATGACCTAATATGATTAATATAATCAACTAGAAATGTGAATCATACAGAAATCATAATTACAAAGTCATGCTATATGCTCATGCTATATGAGGAAAAATTCATACCAAAAGTACAATTCTATCACTATTTACTCATGTTTTCGCAACCCCAAATGACTTTTTCATCTATAGAGCAAAAAGGTTTTTTTTTTGGTTGTTTTGCTTTTAAAGAATTACCTATACACCTTTTCAGTGTATGTAATGAAAGCGAATGAGGTTTCGTTTCATGAATGAATCATTCAGAGTGGTTTTGTGAACTGGATCAAGACGATAATGATCATGAATTTGTTTATTTTATTAATCTTGTTCAAAATGTCCATAACAGACACACTGCACTTATTTAAATAAAATACATAACACAGTAAGAATGTCTTGTAAAAAGGTAAAGGGTCAATGCCTCTGAATATGAACACCTCTTGACATTCATGAGTACCAGATTTAGTTCTCACCTGTGCATCAAGCACATCTCAGGCCACAGGTATACAAATGCCATCAACTTGTGTGATGGAATATTCAGTAAAATTAAGTAATTTTTTGGCATTCACAAAGATGGTGTACTTAACCTTTGGTTAATGCTTCCTGTGCATATCGGTGATTTAATAAGGCAACAAAGATCCAGAACATTTCGGAATCATGCTAAAAAAGAAACTCCTAAAAAAAACATAAAATATTCACATGCAACATGCATTATTGTATTTAACAACACACGATATATGTAGAACACATTTTGTTTTACTGCCATTTAAAGCCTTTGAAAATGAAGATGTTTTCAAACATCATTTATAAACACTGCTTATGATGATTTTTGTAGTCTTTAACAATACACAAAAAGTGGTATTGTTAACACAAGTGTTCACAAATCAGAATGATTTACCTTATCATAGCATGAACTTGTTTTCTTTAACATGTTAAAATGATGACACAATAAATGTCACTTATTGCAAATAAAGTTGGCTGATTTGCATCCAGTGGATTTCTTCATGATATCTTTTGCACAGTGCAATTTGAAAGACAGAAATCAAAGGAGAAAGCTGAAAGCATAATGTGACGAAATATTTAAACATGTAGAAAAAACATGACAGATTCAATATCTATACTTACATACTAACATTTAGCATGTCATTAATAGTTACAAAAATTCCCAGGCATCATAAAGTTTCATTCATTGTATTTTGTACCTTTCCAAGTCAGAAGACACAGTGTATCTGCACTTCATGTGCATCAAAAAATGGATGTAAAAACAATTACGATAGCTGCTGTATTTGTGTGTAATCAGTGTAAAAGTGGCATTTCCAAACCACTTTCTTAAATTCATTGTACTGTGAGGTTATATACATTCAACTGTACAGTAAACATACATTAAATAAGAGTACAATTACACTTTCATGACCCTCATTGGTTAAAATCAGTCCAAACCTCATACTGAGAAGGGGTCTACTTTCATGTCCATGGAGAACTGCCCAGTGTGGAGACCACCAGAATAAAAGTGACCAATCCACAGGTGAAGCAAACTAGTTGCCAATTTATTCTTGAAACTGAGATATTTCAGGTGGTTCGCATTGCCAAAGCTTGTTCAAGCTCCTGTCTTCGTTGTTGAATCTACATAAAA
Organism: Tor tambroides; assembly: GCA_021397915.2. Lineage (NCBI taxonomy): Eukaryota > Metazoa > Chordata > Actinopteri > Cypriniformes > Cyprinidae > Tor > Tor tambroides. The sequence continues at coordinate 11,815 of JAFVLL020008948.1, forward strand.
GGAAAGAAACATATATTTGTAAATGAAAAGAGCAAGTGAAATGACCACTTTTGATTCTAACATACACTAACATCAGAAGACAATTTTTTTTTTTTAAATACACTTTTTTTTTTTTTCACATATTTTAAAATGTAATTTATTCCTGTGATGGCAAAAAAGCTGTATTTTCAGCAGCCATTACTGCAGTCTTCAGTGTCACATGATCCTTCAGAAATCATTCTAATATGCTGATTTAGTGCAAACTTTTGTTGCTAACATGATTCATTTGCATGCACCCCTCACCTTGCAATAGAAATAGCGGCTGACAGCTTCCTGAGACCAGGGCTGGTTATAAAACTCTGCTCTTCTCTCCTCCTCTGGATTTCCAACTGTATCTGTCATCAGCTGTAACCACAAAATCCAGTCCAGTTCAAAACAGCAGAAAAGACCATTTCTCTAAAAGCAGTTATATCCTTTTGACCACTAGGTAGAGACACTGTTTCAAAAATGTTTCATGTTTAAACTTTACTTTGACATACATTAAAGGTGCAAAATGTTTTAATATTTGATATAATAATACTGTATATGACTATGACTTTGAGCAGTAAACAGTTTACATTCACCTTAAGGTCGCGGTTCTGGGAGCAGATCCAGTCCTGGATGTAGCCCTTGGGCTCCCTTGAGAAGCTGAGCATGAAATCTCTTTGGATCTTCAGTTGGTTGATGGACTCGATAGTTTCATGGATCTAAAGAATAAAAATTGAAAATGTGATTGTTAAGAGAACTCTAAATGTACATCAGAACATAATAGTTATGCATAGGGTTTATATAAAGTTAAATAAAACCGAATCTAGATATTCAATAATTCTTGTCCAGATGGCTTTCACATTTTAATGATAAAGCTCTTTCTGACCTTGTTGTCCAGGGATGCAATCTCTTGCTGATTGGCTGTGGACAGCAGGAATCCATTCATCTGGCCCTTAAGTGGATCATCAACTTCAACATCAATGTCATAGCAGGCTGTCTTCTTCTGGTCATTTGAATCCACACTGATAAAATTACAATCGAAAGGGGCATTTAAAGGAACAGTTCATCTGAAAATAAAAATTTTGTCATTAGTTACTCACCCTCATGCCATTATAAAGTTATTTTTTCACTGTGAAACACAATAATACATTGTGCTTTTTGGGGCGTCATGCAACGAACTTATGAAAAAAATCCATTCAAAAAATGTGTACAGTATCAAAAAAAAAACAAAAAAAACGTGATACAGGTTTGGAACAATATGAGGGTGAGTAAATAAGTTACATTTTTGAGTGAATTATCTCTTTAAATTCTAAAGAAAAACAGTGACCTTAAAGGTCCATTTTTAAGTCACAGGACTTAAAACGGCTACAGATCACATGATTTTAAGTTTGAGGGAAAAAAAAAATGGAAATACATTCTAAATTTATGACCAATTACCTGATAACATGATTGATCACAATAGGATCAGGCGGGAGCAGTAGGTTGGTTAGTCGCTGTGGGATCTCACAAAACTTCAGACGAGGACCGTCAAAGATCTGGCAGAAATAAAAAGTAAAAAAACATTTGCTATCAGGCAAAATATTAACACCAAAATGAAGATGAAGCGTTTTATATGACAGAAGTATGGTAGTACCTGCTGGAAATATTTATCACAGTTGATGTACTCCTTTTCGTGAGAATCCTGCAGCTTGTTGGTCTTGACGTACTGCCATAAAGCCTGGATGATGCAGGAGCGGGTTTGAGTGTGGATGCCAAGAAGACGTGCAAGGCGAGGATCCAACTTAAACTGAGGAGGCTGAAATACACAATGAATAAAAGAAATGAAATAAACACATTCAGAAATTCACAACACAACTGTACTGTTATAATACATCCACACATTTAGTACATTATCCTTAGTACAATGTACATTCACAGTGTAATTGAGTAGATGAACTTCATTCAACAGCAAGGGTCTAGTTTAAACTTTACACTACCATTTAAAAGTCTGGTATCGGTAAGACTTTTTTAAAAAGAAATTAATACTTGTATTCAACAAGGATGCGTTAAATTGACAGTAAAGATGTTTATAAGCTCAAAAAAGATTTCTATTTTAAATAAATGTTGTTCTTTTGATTAATAAAATAATCATGGTTTCCACAAAAATATTAAGCAGCACAGCTGTTTTCAACACTGATAATAATAAGAAATGTTTCTTGAGCACCAAATCAGAATGAATTCTGAAGGGTCATGTGACACTGAAGACTAGAGTAATGGAGGCTGGAGGAATAAATTACATTTTAAAATATATAACATAGAAAACACACTGTAAAAAGGATTTTTGAACAGCAGTGTAACAGTATAAGGGAAAGTGTACATCTTAGATCCTGTAAATGGTCACCATTTCTTTAACAATGTTTTATTTTTAATCACTTTTCTGCATTTGCTAATTTATTTAAATGCTGGTGTGATTAATTCTTTTTTTTTAAATATGACTACTCAATTTAATAAAAAAAAGGATTTCAAAAATTTTAACTAGTTCTAGATGGCTACAGCATGTCGTCGCTAAAACTACTTGAAATTTCATGTCAACTTCACAATTGCAAATCTGTTTCATTGTGTCTTTTTCTAGATTTAGTTTTCTGACAATTCAAGCCTCTTCCCATCAGGATGTAGTTAGGAAAGTGAAAATTGCTGTAATTAAAACAGCCATTTACTCACTAGCTATAGCTACTTTGCTGAATAGAGAAGGGCAATCAAATTTTTAGAGATTAATGACTCGACTATAGCTATTAATTACAGTGCTTTTCAAGATGGATAAAACAATTAAGCTAAAGCCATCATTATGCAGATTAATTTCTAATCTGCCTTTCTCAACACATTTATTTGGTGCTATACATTTTGTACTTAATACATTTAATTTAGCTCCCAAATCAATATCTAAAACTAAAACTTTATTTCGAGGTCTAAATTGGATTTTGAATCTCAGATTTTCAGTGTGACCTCAGACTTTTTTTTTCAGATAGATATCATTTAAAGAGTTTGCCGTCATGCTTATAAACCAGCTACAGCATACAAAATCTCCACTGGTAATCCTTCAACCGTAATCTCTAATAATCATTCGGCATTCCTGCACGCACCTGGTAATCCAGCATGAGCAAGAGAGTACAGCGCACATTCACATCACCAGGCCTCTTCACCTGGAAGCCATCTGTCTCCTGTGTTGTTCCAGTGCGGTGCCACTGTTAGGATGAAACACAAACTCAACCTAAACATGAGGCATATAATACACAACTGCTGCACAAGCATACAGCAATTTCAAACCAGATTTTGATGAATCTGAGCAGTGTTTGCCTGTGTCGAGGGTGTTTTTCAGGGCATGCAGTTGCTAAGATGTTCTTAGTGGCTGGTTTTTAGCAGGCTGCTATGCATTTACTAGTTGGTTGCTAGACTATTCTGGCTGGCTTTCTAGCCTATGATATTCTGGTGACTGGATATTCTTGGGTCTTTTATTTAATGTAAAAGTCCATTCACACAAAGATTGATAACTATAAAGATAACTATAACGCTAACTATATTAGAGCCCACACTGATGCACAATACTATTCTGTTTATTCTAAGCGAGCGCAGCAGTTTTGTCATATTCTGCTTTAAATGCTCAAGCTCTTTAAAGCAGGATTTTCAAAGTTTTTATATTTTACGAGCTTAAAAAATACATTTTGATAGTGATTCCAATGATACTGTTCCTCAATATCTTTATCATTAAAGTTATCATCCTTGGTGTGAAAGGACTTTAAGTCTATGGGATTTTTTTGATTGATTTATTGCCCACAAAATCATAAATCTGACACCTTTTCTCAAAAAGCAGCACCAAAATATAATATGAATGGTTATGGGTTTCATTGCCGTAGCCAGCTATGAGGTCACCGAGGTCCAGTCTTCCGTAAATTTTTCATGTTAAAAAATAAAATTTCTCTGAATTACTAATCTGCTGTTGAAAACTGCTCATATGAGTATCTGCACGTATAATTACGTTTAGACAGTTCGAAAGAATGTTCAGCGTCTGCGGTATGAAAATGATCGCTGTGAGACGCTGGCGGAGTGAACGAGGCTTGAGAGAGTTTTCCGCCAGATCCAACTATTTTAAGCGTCTTTGGACTTATCTTTTCTACTTAATTTGACACTTAGAAAGCTAGAGTCAGAAGTTTCAGTTTATTTATTTATTTATTTTTTTTACAAAAGATATGAACTAATTTCAGTTCATTTTTATTTATTTTTCGGATTTATTTGTTTACATTGCAGTATCTGGCACTTAAACTGACAGTAATCAAAAAAGCCCATGGTCAGGATACCACATTCGGTAAGGAAAATGCAAAAAACAAACAAACAAAAAACATGATATTATCTGTCAGAAACGTTATCAACGCTATCAAAAACAGTAAACACTAGTACACAGATCTGTGGAACGATAGGTTACAGAATTAAATGAAATATGCAAACACTAGCCACGAAAAAGTCTATGTTATTTTATTCAGTATAGTAGTTAAATTTTCACAAAATCATGCTAAAAACATTCACAAGAGCGCTAGGCAAAGTTATCATCTATATAGCAATGGTTATTAATGAAAACTATAACAGTAATATGTATTGTTGCATGAGTAACAAACAACTGATAAAATTATCCACTCCTAACCTATAGTAAAATATTAACAAATTTTGATTCAATAAATATGGTATAATTGAACAATATTCATCCCTCTAAAACAGGGAAAACATCTACATGCCTGTCTATTTTTAAAGTGTTTAGTGTTTGTATTTTTTGGAGTTATTATGCCACAATTCTTAACCACACTCCTTTTCAAACCCTGGTTACGGCCATGATGGGTTTGTTTAAATCTGCAACTCAAAGTATGAGTGTCAGTATTACACTAGTGATATAACTTTCCTGTGCATTATTTTTGAGCTGTTGAGAGAGGCTTTCAAATCTTAAAATGACCCCCCCAAAAAATCTGTATTAACTATGGACCGCTTATGCACTGTTTATGCACGCAGGAGACATTCAAGCATGAGAGTGAATAAAATGATTAGGCTCTTTATGCGATCTCACTTGCATTTTCCCTAAACCACCGCATGTTTCAGCGCTATTTGAAAGAGACAACATAATGGCAATGACTCACAGCTCAACTCAGTTAGCTTTGCTTGACATTGGAGGGTTTTTTTCAATGCCGTCCTTCTCCGCAAGTAAATCACTCTTTTTATCGCACGCCTCAATCTGGTGTGTGTTGTGATGAAAACTCACAGTCACCAAGGACAATTTAAAGAGCTGCTGAATGAATAAACCCAAATGCGGTGCGTTCAGCCAGTTCCAATGGGCCGGAGGCACAAGGGTCACTCCTTGAGAGCTACAGACCACTTCTGTGTATCTGCCTTCCCAAGACCTCAATGTCCCTAACAAGGTGCGTAAATATTAAGTGTGCGAGGCAGCTGGGAAGGTTCCCTTGTGTAATGTAAATGCCTGAGTGTGTCTGAATAGCACCTGTGCACAATGGTTCCTCCACTAAAATAGAGTAAAATGCACTCGCTAAATACAAAGACTCTCAGGGCGCTGTAAAAGGTTTTATAAGTGTTTGTCTTCAGAAATGCATTTCTTTTCTCCCGTTAATGCTGCCCAAAGCTCTGTGCTGGTTGCAGTGTCATCACTCCACAGTGTCATGGGCAACTTCCTTATGTAACATGTTGCTATGGAGACCACGAAGATACATGAAGTATGGTTAACTGAAATTTTCATTATGACATTGACTTTTCTATTGCATTCCAAACCAATCTGTCACACAGTACAGGCCAAGAGATTCTTGTGGACACGTACTTGAATGTGACAATTTCGCCCTTTGTGACTGTCCTCAACCTTGTTTGAAATGCAAAGAGGACTCTTGAGATTCTTCCATATTAATTGCTTCCAACTTTTGTAAAGAATGAATATCGAATATGGTTTAGTGATGTTTTTTATTGCCGTATGTTGAGTGAGTTAATGCTTACCTCCACTAAGTGGTTGTCAGGGCCGTACAGATCCTTATCCAGCTCAATAACAAGGCTCTTAAAAAAAGACGAAAACTTCCTCTTTTGTTTTCCAGGCTAAAGCACACAGGGAATAAAAGATAAAGCTTAAAAAAAAGGGACTTGCAAACTGAATGAAGCCTAAACAAACATTAGTATTGACAGAATAGTACCTTTGAAAAAATAAAAACATTCAATTAGCTTAATTAAATTGTTCTATGCAATTAAATTAAGCCTTTTAAAGGAGAAAAAAAAAGTCATTTGGATGGATTTGTTCTAGCTTACGAACTTAAATACGTTTTGTTACGTCTGCTAGATGCAATGAAAAGGACTAAGTTGGATTCAGTAATTATTCAAGCATGGATTAAATAAACTTCCAAATGTCAACTGATTGCGTGCAATGGAAATAAGTTGTGAGAAAATGGTCAGGAAATGTTACATTTGTTCATTTTAATAAACTAAACTGAACAAGCAGCAAAAATCATTTTTTGACTGACATTTAAAATAATAACCATGGTCGTGGCAAATTATTTCAACGCTGTGTTATAGAACAGATGGTAAGATTATTAAGGCAAACTTACATCATCCAACAATTTGCCCTCTACACGCAGCTCCCAGGATGCAATGCTGCCCTCAGAGTCCTCTGCGTCAGGTTTGGCAGGGTTGAAAGTGTTCGAAATGTACAATCGTAGCTTCCGCTTTTGCTATAAGAGAAGAGACAGTTTGCTGTACCTACATTTTTCAGTTAAACCTCACTATAAATGTGTACTCTAACTGAAACCACATACCTTCATTGGTCTTTTGAGGGCTTCTTGTATATCCACCCTCTTCCTCATAATGGTTTGGTCAAGTTTGCGCTCAAAAGCCAGGAGGTCCATGTACGCCTGCGACTCTGGCACCAGTTCACGGATCTAATGAAAAGGCATCGTGAACAAGTAACTCTGCAATCAGGTCTAGCAACAATTCAATGCATCATTCATTGCAAGATGTTTTCAAAGCAGTTTGATGATATTTTACACATATAGTCTAAACATTTTCATTCATTATCAGTCTCGGTTATGAGAGGAAGTCAGTTGTGGTGCTAAAAATGAGGTCTGTGATTTTTAACTGCTTTCGTTTCAGGACTCATATTTTTTTGGACATTAAGCAGAGACTAACAACATTCTTTATCATAAATTAATACATAAAAAAAGCAAGATTATACTGTATATCTATAAATATTATATTTATAGTATATTAAAAAATCTTGTTTTATTTATTATAAATTATAATTAAGTTAACTATGACTTTTGCCTCAATAGACTACTAATTTGCTGCTTATTAATAGTTAGTAAGGTAGTTGTTAAGTTTAGGTATTGGGTAACAAGTACTAATAAACTGCCAATATGTTATTAAAGGCACTCTAATAAAAAACTAGTTAACTAGTTAGAGAATTGGTCCCTATACTAAAGTGTTGCCCAATTTTATAATAAATGTAAATTATTAAATTAAATCATTAAAATTATTATATTTATATAATTAAATGTTTATAATTAATACTACCATTAACTGCATATGTCCAACAATATGCAAATTATTAACCTAAGGATGTCAATTCAAAATTTTGTTGTCAAAAATTTTAATGCTCATGCTCTTGGATTGATAAAAATCCACTTTTCTTACATTTCCACTTCCATATTGTTGTTGTCACAAACCATTTCCATCCTCAATGCAAGTGAACCCATGTTTAATGTAATCTTTTTTTTTTTACCTTATGATGATAATATGAAAGGTAAAACTCCATTAGCATTATGAATACAGTAATTATTCATATTCTGACAATTAAAGACATACTTTGTTGTAATATGGGCCTAGAATATTGATAACCAATATTTTTAGGCCCATATTACAACCAAATCAAGTCAAGTAGTCTTTGCAAACTGACTGAATATGAAACCATTACCAGATTTCAGCAGGTGTTTGCACCACTTTACTAAGTCAATAACTGTTTTACATTCTGATTCTCGTTTGTGACTTGTTACTGAAACAAATCATGTATGTCCTTGCATGACACACAGCAAAATTGTAACCTGACGCTCTCCTGATTTCCACAGTGTTGCATCATTCTCTCCTTCCCATGTGACCTCCAGCATTTTACAAACCTCATCATAATGAATTAAGACTTTCTGGTTTGCCTGTAAAAAAAAACCTCAATTAAGACTTTGGGAGGATTAGCCATTTCAAGAACCCACATCCCCTCCAGTTCCTGCTGTTGTGGCGTATTAATGTGTCACATCCCGATGGAGACATTTTACCAAAATCAGTCGTGTGCCTGCACTCATCCCACATCTCCATGCAACCACACACCATCACATTCCGTGGGAGTCAAACCCTTTTCCACCGACAGAAAAAAAACAAATACACAACAGCAGTCTTCGTGACAAATTGGCCCCCTAAATGCCCATCCCTTTCACTTTTTGCCCCTGGAAAAAAGAAACCAGCACAATTACCTGTACCGTGTGATCACTCTTGACTTGGCACTGGAAATTAAGACATGAATAAACAAACAAACAAACACAGACAAACAGATAAAAGCCATAGTGATGGACCTCACCCTCTGAGGGAGAATCTTGTCTGCCATTTTTCTTCTCTTGGCACTACGGATGGGGGAAAACAGAGAGAAAGAAAGAAAGAAAGAAAAAGAGAGAGAGGGAAAGCATGTTACTATGGTGACTGATAGCAGAGTCCACAGGCCATCTGCTGAATAACTGGGACCCATCCAGACGTTTTTCCAGCTGTGTGTGTTTGTGTGTACGTGTGTGTGAGCAGAGAGAGAGTATAAGAGCGAGAAAAGGACAAAAAGAGGTTGAAAATAACACATAATCATGATTATGAATGTGTAAATATTCATTTTTGCACATTTTGTAAGTGTATGTATAGGAGAGTTGCCTTGTTGCTTTAACATCTGGCTGTCTCAGTTATTGTAAAGGGCTGTTCACACAAGACACATTCTTGCAATCAAACGACAAGCCAATTGTAAAATTTTTTGCAATGTTAAACAATAAACTATAATTTACAGTGAAAAAACATTCCCAGATGTTCCTGCGTGATACATTACAAATTTTGTTGTATTGTCATGTGTGCTACCCTGATGATGTTTTGTCTTTGTTTGTATGACCCTGTGCACTGTATTGGCCTTGTGGGCCTCTGTTTTACCACCTTTATCATGGTGGTTATCAGTACATTTTAAGGTAAAAAGCAGATATTCATAGTTGAAGTAGCTATGCTTTTTAAACATTATATCATTTAATGAAACATACATATGTTGTAAATTATAAATGCACCAATATGCCAGCCTGTAACACTGGTAACCAGTGTTGGGGAGTAACTAGTTACATGTAACGGAATTATGTGATTTAATTACAAAATAAATGTAACTGTAATCTGTTACAGTTACTGAGAAAAAAAAATGTGTTCAGCTACTTATGAACATTTTAACGATTACAAATCAATCATATCTCTATGTGCGTGAAAATATTCAGATCTAACCCCCTTACATCTGAATATTTTCACACAGATACAGATATGACTGATTTCTTTACAAAATTGCACTGACTGCTCTAAAATATGAGACACCAATGTTTCAGGAGTTTAGGACACAGAATAGTTTATTTGTTTATTTGATAACTGTTTTATTTCCTATTTGGGTTTATGTATATGCTTTATTAAATTAACTGTTTTTCCCCAAGGCATTGTTAGACGTTTCCTGCCATATCTATGCAAAGATTTGATTTCAAAACCAGTACCATAGCTATTAAACTATTTCTTGTTATGATTTTAAATCTATATTTAACCTCAGAATGATCTCAAAATAAAAAGAGGTGATGAAGGATTTGGAAAGTCTGACAGTAATCAGTGTTGAGTACTACTGTAAGGTTAATCCTGCCTGCTTTAAATGTTTCAAAATGATTAACAGTTTCGAAAAATTTAGAAAAAAATTTGAAATTTACATTTAGAAAAGTAACCAAATGTAATCAGTTACATTACTTCAATAAAGTAATTTAAATAGTTACACAACTTATTATATTTTAAATAGGGTAACTTTAATTACATTTTCAAACTAACCTTCCCAACACTGTTGGTAACACTGTCACCATATTTTTTTACAGTGAATATCTGGCAACCACAGCTGCTTTTTTTTTTTTTTTTTTATCATAAATGTAATGGATTTTTTTACACTGTAGACAATCAATTAAAAACAGTTCTGATCAACAAGAATATCTTCTGTTTGTGCAGTTCATAACATTTGTGAAAACCCGATCTCTGTGGTCCAAATTTCTGAAAATACAAACTTCTAAAATGTCATTCCCAGCATCAATTTGGACCACAATAATTGAGTCGCATCCAACTGCGTTTTCAGAAAGACATTCCTAACTCATTTCTCTTCTATCCCCAAAAATGATGCATATATTTCACTAGTGCAGAAAAGTTTTTCCACTGACAAACATGCCACACTCCTACGGACACCGAGAGCTCCTCAGGTCCAGAGCCGAGGAGCACATGACCCCGTCGGAGCAGGAAATGTCTGTCCACATTCACATCCACACCCCCTCTGGAGTATAAACTTTCTCATGGTCCGACTCGTCCACCCTAAGCCACACTGCTCCTCCGGGAGAGATGCGGTGGGGGCGTGAGGGTGAATGCCTCAACACTCGTCACGTATTCTTCATCTAAAATTAACAGTTAATGCATTCAGGTGAATAAAATGAGTGTTTACTGAACGTAGGTCAACTACAAGAGAGAAAACATTCTGAATTAACACAAGCGGCATGACAGAAGGGTCATGCAGCCCGCACACAGCTAACTGACCGCCACCGCATATTCTATTTCACATGCACTGGAACAGGACATTCATTCTCAGGTCATGTCGACTATTGTGTTCATTTAGTGAATGTCATTTTTTGTTGGTTTTTAATCTGTTACCTGAAGTGCAGACATGCATTTGGGGAAATGCTTCAGTCAAGTTTGAAGCTGCAAACGGGAACAAACCAATCAGGCAGGGACATGTCCATCACAAACTGTCAAACTAACATGCAGCAGAATAAACAGCCTACTTGAAGGATCCCATTGAAGGATCTGATTGGGCGTCTCTCATGTCCATCTGTCTTGCAGATATCTCATTTGCTGCTGGAAATCCAAGTGGTTTCCTATAGGTTGATTTGGGGTACCTCTAGTTAGTTACTTAAACAGAATTTTTCAGCAACAGCCGACGTTGTACACATATACGTATATATAGGCAATATCTGCAAATATGTATATTAGGGGTGGCACGGTTCGCGGAAAAAAACCGAACCGTACGGTTCTCCACACACGGTTCGGCACGCGCTAGGACCGCGGTTCAACTTAAATCTGACAACGCATGTGTAATATGGTTTGTTATAAATAACACGTAAAACAGACAGGGTTCGACTGATGTATGTTTCTGTTAATGGATGCGCATTCTGGCTTCCCAGTACATTACAATAACAGCAATGAAAAAAAAAAAGTGGACAAACCATTCACTCTTGTTCAATGCGAATGCCGTATGCTAGATGTGAGCTGTCATTTATTCCGTCATCACCCGGGTGCTGATAGCGTGCACGCGCACAGGTGAGACCTGAACAGCACACGTTGATATCTGTGTTTAAACTAAACTCATGTAAGCTTTGCCAGTTTAAACATTTAAAAGCCAGAAGACGCGAGCTTGCACGCGCAGTGAGAAGATTTGTGTGTGCGCTCATCAGAAGCGCGCAAACCCGCGCCTCAGAACGCGCGCAAATGTTAAGCTCTCTCTTAAGTATTGTGTTTGAATGGACAAATTCACACAAAAATTATGTCAAACTGCCTGTCTTGGTAAGTATCCTATAGCAGACAGCCGGCTGAACAGTACTGTACAGTATCAGTGCACTGGATCAGTGCATTCTCTTAAAGTGACAGCACTTTTTAATATTAATCAAACAGCAACAACAAAAAAATCACTCACTGCTCTTGACTGAATGGCTTTTATAACTTGAATAAAGATTAATCTTTAATTTATACAGTCAAATATGCATTGCTGTTTTACATTTGATTACTTCATTCAGTTTCTAAAAACTAATGCTATAGACCTACCTAAAAAAACCCCCTGAAAATCACTGTTTATTTTATTTGTATCTGTACTCTATTGCATTTATTTGTGCTGTTGCTTGTAGTTAGATAGATTATTCTTATTTTCTTTATTTTTATTTGACACTGACAGTATAGTTTTTCTCTAAACATACCGAACCGTACCGAAACCGTGACTCTAATACCGTGATACAAACCGAACCGTGAAAAAGTTGAACCGTGCCACCCCTAATGTATATACACTAACTTTCAAAGGTTTTGGGGCAGTAAGATTTAAAAAATGAATCACTTTATTCAGCAAGGATATAAGCACATTTATAATGTCACAAAAGATTTCTATTTTAAATAAAGGCTTTTAAACTTTCAGTTCATCAAAGAATCCTGAAAGATGTATCATAGCTTCTACAAAAATACCAAGCAGCATAACGTTTTTTACTATTGACAATAATAGGAAATATTTTTGACCACCAAGTCAGCAGATTCGAATGATTTCTGAAGGATCACGTGACACTGAAGACTGGCTGATGAAAATTTAGCTTTGCATCACAGGAATAAATGACATTTATAATATATATTTAAATAGAAAACAGATATTTTACAGGTCTTTACAGTCATCTAATGTTCACATTTATTCTGTGAAAACACTAAGAATTTAATAAGACTGTTAAATGTAATCTTTATCATAATCTCAAAATGAATATCTATTTTTCATACTGTACACTATGATGTTTTGACGCCTAAACTCATTTGTGAACTGTTTTAATGTTTTTTTTTAATTTATGCAGACAAAACAGTATAGATTAGATATATTTTTAGATTTAATAAGGGCCATTTATTGGTTATTTGCCATGACACGAAATAATTATCCGCTTACTTGCATCAGGCAAAATGTTAATATCTGTGCATTTAAAAGTATTGCAAGATGATGAAATTCTAGCCAAGAATGTACTGTGATTAATGTCTTGTATTTCAATAATCCAGGTCTAACATTTGTTAAACAATTAGATTTTTTTGTAGCACGGTCTGTTGAATTCAGTAAGCTGCTCCTCAGTAATCACAACTGTACATGCATGTACAGTTGAAATGAAAACGCAAGGACAAATACAGTACAGTGACAAGACAGATGAAAACCTGAGAAAACTAACAGCAAATTCCAAACATCACTTTCACGCCCTTGGGAAGGGAATGCTATTATCAGGGTTGTTTCAAATGAAAACGAGCAATGGAATCCCTTCGTGAAGGTCCTTTCCGCAAAGGCTGTTGGCAAAGTTTAGAGGTGATCGTGACTTTAAGTATACAATTTTGCCGATTGTGATCACATGATCCTGTATGTGAAAAACAAATGCCACACAGACAGCAATGTGAATCTGACACTAGGTCTTATCAGCTACATCAATAGCTAAGAAACAAGAGTTTTGAAGTCCAGTTCTGAAAATCAAGTGTCAGTGTTCCAAGTACAGCCTGTACCAAAATGAGCACATACAGTATGAGACAGTAATGCCCTGCAGAAATTCGGCGTCCTTACTTCAAGTCTTCTACACTTCTTCTGAGCAGGAAGGGCACATTTATACTCTCTTATGAAAGGCAATAGCTGTGCCTAAGAGATTACTTATGATAACTGTTGCACTATTAATATTCACCAAGAAGTATTTTGGCAATTAATAGTGATCAAAATGTTGCTGTCTAAAGATAGAGCACCTGCACTAGCCAAACATAAGATAGTTCAGTCACTAGAGAGCGCTATACTTGGCAAATGCTTACAGGCGGATTGTAGGAGGAGCAAAATGAAGACCATAAAACCTTAATAAAACTTCATAAAATCATCAAAATGCCCTGTTTGCTCTCAAAAAAGGTTCAGGGAATACATATCTATTATTTATCATCTGTTGTGTGCACTGATCTAAAATCAACAGAGGTCAGAGAACAGTTTAAGTGCCACTCACTTCCTGGGACGGTTCTGGACGGGAGGAGGTTGGGCTGGCTGGGTTGGGGCCGGACGTTTTCGGTTGGGGTCTAGGGCTGGGTTAGGCATCCCTGGCCGAATCGGCGGTGTTCCTCCATATGGAGGTCCAGGAGGCCCCATGGGAGCGCCTTGATGGGGCATCCGTGCCCCTGAGGTCATCCCTGGACGCTGTGGAGATGAGAAAAATGTAGACTAAAGGTCAGATACCAACATATTTCTTTGTTGAACTCATTTGACGTGTTGTAGGATGTTGTCTCTCTGACACACAATACATATGAAGATACATATGCATGTATTCGTATATGTATATTCATCAAACTTGTAGCTTTTAAATCAATTACAGCAAGCTGACATAATGCACAAAGACTGTTTTGAGCTAAGGCGCTGCTATAAGCTCCTCCTCCAGTATCTGAAGCAGAATTAGGCCAGGGCCTCTCGCACCTGTGCCTGTCACTTCAGAAGCGACAGCTGCTCGCCCTCTACCGAAACACAGAGGTGCTGGGTAAGTCAGCCTAATGCAGTCTAAATGACAACTGTGCAAACTGTGATGTTCAAATAACGTCTCATTTCATCTAGTCCACATGCTTTGTGCTTTTCGGAATTAGAAATATGTTTTTAGGGAATTTCTTTTCAATATAAATCTGGACTGATTTGTATTGTGAAAGCACTATATGAATAAATCTGAATGGAAATGATTTTTAATTGAACATAGCAATCATTAACAGTAGTTAATGCAATAGTTAGCAATGCAGTACAGCATTTATTATTCTAGTACATCAACATACACAAAGACGTTCACATTTTTTCACAAATTCATATATTTTATATTTTATAATTATATTCAGTAGTAGATTTAATTTAATAATTCAGATATTAAATAACATAAAAACAAAATTATATTTATAAATTAACATTTACATAGATTAATAAATATGAATGTGAAAAGTGCTTGTATAAATAAATTAAAAGAAACTGATTTTTAATTGAATATAGCAATATTCAATTCATTAACAGTAGTTAATGCAATAGCGAAAATGAAATATAAACACTTTTATAGAATTTATTTTTTCTAGGTTATTGTTAATTTCTACATACACAAATATATTTACATTTTTGCATACATTTGTATACATTACATTTAATAATTTAATTTAATGGTAAAAATCTATAAATATATATTTCTAAATTAACATTAATATACATTAATACATACTGTTAAAAATGATGTTAAATGTTAGTTTCCATCTAAAGCATTAATTAAATGTTAAAAAAAATTGAATGGCACTGCAAAGTGTTACTCCACTGAAGAGCAATGTTATCTTTGGGTTTTTGTCCTGTTATTATTTCTCAATGCAGTTTGTGTGCTGCAGAGGAGATCTGAGGTCTGTTGTTCATGACTCATAATGGCAGAGTCACAAAGTCCCTGTGACTCTCTGGATGTGCACCAAAGTTGTGGAAACATCCAGAATGTGAGCCAACGTCCCCAGTTCCAGTCCTCCCTACAGTGCGGGTACAGTACATCTCTGCCAGAGATGCTCCCGTATGGTGCTGTGACCCTCACGACCCGATCATCGCTTCCCAAAGTAGGCCAAGCTCCAGGGGTGTCCAAGCCTGGTCCAATCTCAAAACATCTGAGTGAAGAGACAGTGGGTTGTGAACATGTGGACGCAGCAGGGACTGGTGCAGGTCTCTGCACGCCTCTGCCAATCCCTGGCTCTCAAGGTCGCAATGGAGGTGTTCAGGGCACAGGAGGAGGCTGCAGCACTGGACTATCACACAGGATAAGTTTCTCAACACTTCTCAATACTGCTGTGCCAGATATGTACTACCAATACCAGAAATATTTTTGTAAATACTAATGTTATTGTTCTCAGATCAATCACAATGTGAATCTTTATTAATGGAGAAAAAAAAAAACATCAGCGGGTCTGAGATTTTTAACCTTCATCGCATAGCTTAAGGCCAGCTTTTCAAGTTTGTAGTACAACCTGTTAAATAACGAAAATGTATTTAACAGGTTAGAATGCTTATAAAATAACATTTTTAAAAATGTAAATAATTGTACAAGGTCTGTTAGCAATCAGACCTCTCATTTATAAACCATGGAGAAGTTTGTAATCACCAGTAAAAACTCATGAAGAGTCTGCATTCAACCCCAAGCCATCAATTTATGAACTATCTATACTTTCATATTCATGCATAGCAATTTCTGGAATAATATTTCCACAATATCAGTGCTTTGTTAAAAAATACATGGCTAAAAAACGAAGCTAATAATGTTAGAATGTCTTGAAGGTTGTGTTTTAGCAAAGAAGCCTCTAGAAACGATACCTTTCATTTGGTCTGATATCAAACAGCATTAGAAAGCAGCCTCAAAACAGTTGCACAACCGCCAAAAGTTCTCAAAAGTCTCTGTGAGCTTTTCATTCGCCCACTTTTTTTTGCAGTAAACACCCTGAAACACATACAATCAAGTTTGCTTCCGCTACATGTTCACGACTAAATACCACAACAGGATTTTTATGTGTGATCTACCCTTAGGGTGCTCCTGATACACACGTCCTCTGCCTGCACACACACCAAAAGAGCATCCTCTGTTTCACACTAGTACTCGTCCCTCAAAATACAAGTATCTCTCATACTTCCAGTACCAGAGTTTCTCTTTCCTTATCCTCCTCCATATGTGAAAGACAATAACCTTTCACCCTTTCTCCTACACTCGGTCCTCCACGGCTGTTCCTGTTTTTTAAAAAGCAATCTACATAGAAATGAACAGATAACACCCGCTGCATCTTAGTTCTCCAGTGAGCAGAGCCACTGACACGCTTCCACATGCACAAACACGCTCGCTCTCTCACTCACCACTCCATGGACGAGAAACTCAAACAGTTTACTCTTGGTGGCTTTACGAGCTCCTCCGGCAGAATCCTCCATGTCCATTTATAAAAAAAACCCAGTCTCTCTTTTGTTCCCTCTATTCCTGGGTACCTCTGCCTCGGTGCGCTTCCCTCACTTTCCCTCTCCTCCAAAAGAGAGTGCTCCCTCCCTCCTTCTCCGCACTCTGACGTTCCCTTTCTACACTCTCTCTCTTTTTAAAGCATGTCAGCGTGTGGCCAGAGTTGAGTCTCTCTCTCTCTCTGTTTTAGTGTAGCTTCCCTCACAGATTCTGGGTTGGGAAGGATGGGGGTCTGTGAAGGGGGCTGTCGCTGGTCCACCGACGTGTAGTGGAATGCTGCTGAAAGTAGCAACACGGCAAGCAGGACTATCAAAACACAGACGTTGTGCTGTTCCAATAGGCGGTTATGTGGCAGTAAATTATCCTTTTGCTCTCACAGCTGGTTATTAAGTCTGAGAATTATATCAGGGTAAAGTTTGAATGACTAACACTGGGGAAACTCTGAAGGAATGTTTCTACAGACAGGATTCTGAAGAATTGTCTGTGAATCGCCATGATGGGTCCATTCAGATTATGCCTCAGAGTTTGTCAGTAAGCAATTAATGAGATAGTTTTCAAAAATTAAAAATCTGTCATCTTCTACCCACCCTCGTATCATTCCAAATCTGACTTTCTTTCTTCAGTGCAACACAAAAAGATATTTTGAAGATGAGTAAATGATAAGAATTTTTTAACTATTATTAATGAAAGCACATTTTTGTACTTTTATAGGCAGATGGATGTAAGCATGCTGTTAAATCTTTCAGTCGATGCAAACATTAATAGGATGAGATATTATTGCATGACTACAATGTTTGGCAACTTATATATCTTTTATTTTTACTTCAAAGTTTGTAGGTTCGGGGACAAGCTGTTGGGAAAAAGTTGGTAAATCTTTATTAATCATTTAAATGCAATATAAATAAATATATATATATATATATATATATCACTGGCAAGGAAGAAGAGATAAATATCAAAAATGATCAATTCATTATTAATTATTATCATTTGTAAATTGCCATAATATGAATTGTGCTGATTTTAAAAAAAACAAACAAAAAAAAAAAACATTTTTTTTAACCAACCAAGCACAATTAAAAATACAATAATAAAGAAGAGGAGGAAAAATCTCTTCGAATAGTAGAAGACCCCCTTTAAGGACCCCCATAAAGGCTAATACTGGAGGGTGGCAATGTCCCATTCAATCAGAGTGAAGGGGGTGCTGTAGTAGGGGTGGCAAATGCAGGTTTTGGGAAGACATGAGCTTGATTATCCATGTGCACATGCTGAAAAGGTGCTTCAAAGCTCAAACATCTTCTGTTAATGAACTTTACATTTTTTGTGCTGTTAGATGCATGTTTTCTAGTCCAACACACATTATAAGATCTCTTCACAAGAAAAGCACACTGACTAGCATATTTGTGGTAGAGTAAATGTGATGTGGTATTGCTGAATGGATAGGCCTCCGCTGGAACTGCAAACAACACTGTATGTAAGCATATAGACACAATGCAAAGCAGATGTTGGGCTCAACGAGGATGTTCATCAGCAGTGCCATATAAGTTACAAGATACATCAGTATAAAAGCAGCTGGAAGAAGTTTTGAGACAGACTATTGTTGGTTATGACCAGACATGATATTTCTGAGCTATATAAAACTGTGTACTCATATGGAGGCAAAAAAGATGAAGCATACCTTACAAATAACAATTAACTGACATGAGTAATAGTTCAATTGACAGTTGTCAATCAAGCGCGCGGGATTGTTTATAGTCTAATAATATTGTCAATTAGTATCAACGCATGAAAACAGCAAAATTACAATAGTATACACGTCTGAATGAGATTCTCGTGCCAAGCAGAAACGCTCTGAAATAATAAATGCTGAAAACGCATTTGCCGTATAGACTGAAGCGGATAACGACGCGATGCGATGGCGTTGCATTCCTACCTTTCTTTCCATTGCTGCAAGTTTGATGCTCTCAGTTCAGCTGAAGAGCCGAAAGCCCTGAATTAGACGCGGTGGATGTCCGGCAACTTCTTCGTTGTTCCAGACAGATTCTCGGCTACTCCCCCCTCCCCTGGGAATGAGAGCTGGATGGAGGGATGCTGGCGAGGAAGGCCCAGTGTCTGTGATTTCAGTCGGGCTCTGGCGGTAGCGAGTGCGGCAGAGGCAGGGGCGCAGGCGCGGGGATCGTCCGACACAAGCGATTCAATGAAGGATTAAGGGAACGTCGTGAAACTACAGAAAATGGAAGCAAACTGTGCATTTCGGTCACATTGCTGTAAAACGCACTTCGTCAGGGACATCTTAGCTACTCGACGCGATAATTAAAATATACACTGCATGACTGCAATAAAGGGTAAATTTTCCTAACTACAAGGAGTTTCAAATGTGAAACTATACCGACTTAGCTAAGCATTCATGTACATATATTTAATATTAACATACATTAAACACACATTCCCCACACACATATACGCATATTTAGTGGCCCCAAAAGATTTTTGGACATCTAAACCCCACATGAACTAAAAATAATGTATAAATGTCTTTCCATTAACAAAACATCATACCAAGTGGCATTCATTTCACACAAAAAAAACACTTAAGGTATCAAATGCTAAAACAAAAGATATAGTGTCTGAAATGAAGACAAAAGCTTATTTTGATACTTTTTAGATTTAATTTTTTGATCATTTTCTTTTCAAACATGTGACATGTCCATGTAAATGCAATGAACTACACATGTGCTTACTTTTCTATGACACCAATGTGTACTTGATTGGAAATCAACTTGAAACATTTATTAAATAACATTCTGACACCAGTCTGTTGAAAGTAATTGGAAAGACGGCTCAGAAAAGTTACTTCTGAGCACCATTTGTTTGCAGATGCCACTAGGTGTGATATTTTATAATTTAATGACATTATTTATTGTCTCAAAATAATCAAATGAGCAGCCATAAAACATCTCAAAAATGACACCACTCACCAGTAAATAAAAGAATGATTTAATAGATTATATCTCCATTTCAAAAGCCTTATTGTACACAAATTATTTTAATTGTCCCAACACATAAGAGCAGCTCCACCTGAACTGCTTGAGTCTGGCAGGCAGCCAGATGAGCCCCGCTTGAAACTCAAACACCATCAACTCACATACCCTCTTACAAGCAAGCCCCAGTTTCACACTGGCAGCATGCACATGAAAACAAAAATAAGAAAAAGAGGACAGGCACAATCAGCATCTCTAGTTTTCTTTAAAAAAAAAAAAAAAAATCAAATATATAGCATATTTCTATCTGTGACAAGCATAAACTTGGTGCAGATGAAAAATTGCAAAAGTGATTAACCAAAAAAACAGACGACCTCAGAGATGTTTCTCTGAAATCACAGCCTTCAGCAAACCTGAAAAGTCCAGAAATCCCAGAAGACATTGCCACTGGCACTGGTGAGTGAGCAAGTGCAAAGAATGTGTATCTGTATGTGCGCAAACACGTATATGCTGAATATGAGTGGACAGAAACAGCCATCAGCGGCGATACACCCCAAACGCAACAAAACTAAAGAAGATGGTGATGCCCACGAGTGAGGCGGTGGCAGGTGCAGTGAAGAACTGCCGGTACTGGATCTGGAAGTACCAGAGCACAGACAGCATGAGCACGAACAGAGGCACCATGAGGCTGCCCACGTTGAGCGCCACATGCACCTGGTCAGCAGCCCGAGCCCCGGCAGGCATGGCCCGCGTGGCGTGCTGTGAGATGTGGCAGTGCAGAACACTGTTGTCGGCCAGGTTGAGGGAGGCCAGCGTCTGAGCGTCGTCCTGAAGGAGCTGACCCTGGTAAATCAGACGTACCTGGTGCTCCTGTCCAGCAAAGTAAGTCCTGAAGATGTAATCAAACACATTGACGTTTTATATATATATATATATATATATATATTATATATATATATATATATATATATATATATATATATATATATGCACACACACACACACACAAATACAAACACTGACACATGCTGCTTGACATGTTTAAGCATATTTAACATTATTGTATAACTACACACAGAAACAGAAAAGGTCTTACTTGGTAGACCAAGGGCAAGCTTTACTAACAGCTTGCGCCAGCACAAACCGTCTTTTGGCATTAAAATAGTACTGTCAGGATTTACTAAAGACGCGCAGTGACGAATCAGCGCTGAAAAGGTGTGGACACAGTTATTTTTGCGCCTGACCTTATTAAATATGCATTTGTAGGAGTTTCCCTTTCAGATGCAAAATTTATGGGAGAAGAGTATCAAAATGAATCACGCAACGTGATTTACTAAAGTTTGCGCTCATCAAATTACTGGTATTTGCACCAATATTTAACGCCCAAAAAAAGAATGTCTTAAACTATTTTACGCTTGAAATGTTTGCAATTGTTGCTAGGAGGAGGCGCCGCAGAGAACAGAGAGCGCGTGGTAGAAGAGAGAGGATTTTTTCCACACGTATTCATTTATTTGGAATGCTAGAAGAACACATTATCAGAACATATCGTTTGACAAGCCATGTTATTTTATTTTTTTTTATTTGCTTCAGGAAATAAAAGATGACTTGGAACCCTCAAGTAGGAGTCACACAATACCAGGTCTATCAAAGCTTCTTGCAACCCTTCATTTTTTGGCCTCCGGTTCTTTTCAAACTAACTGTGGCTTCTTTATTTCTTTATTCTTTATTTGCGATTATGCTAATTTGCGCTGTGCTTGGTATATTGCGTTGGTCGATATGTAAATGAGATGTTGTCTCTCTGTTCTTTAATTTGCGTGTTGTTAGTAAATCACTCACAGAAATTTCCACGCCCATCGGCACTGTTTTGGAATCGTGCTCTCGCGCTAATTTGCCCTGCTTAGTAAAACTGGCCCCAAGCAGAATCATTCATACATGTAAAAAATTACCATTGTTTAAATAATTATATTGTGATTAAGTAATAATACAAGACTGTTTCACCTTACAAATGGTGGTTATAGAGATGTAACGGTATGAATATTTATTATCACGAATATAGTGACCAAAATTATCACAGTTATTGGTATTATTGTTGTTATTTTAGCTTTTTTGCGCACAAAGTATTCTCGTAGCTTCATAAAATTACGGTTGAACCACTGATCTCTCAAGGACTTTTTTGTTGATGTTTTTAGTACCTTTCTGGACTTTGAATGTGGTAGGACCCTTGCTGTCTATGGAGGGTCAGAAAGCTCTCGGCTTTCACCAAAAATATCTTAATTTGTGTTCGGAAGATGTTTGGAACGACATGAGGGTGAGTAATTAATGACAGAATTTTCATTTTTGGGTGAACTATCCCTTTAAATGTTTACCATCTCACAGTTCAAATTACAATTACAATGTCGAAATAGTTTCAATATGATTTGGTGTTTAGCTCCAGACAAAAGACACTCAAAAAAAACCCTCATAGAATTTAACATCAATTCTAAAAAAGTTCAGAAAAAACTTTAAGTTCACACTGCGCAAAAATGCAGGCATAAATTAAATTTTGTCATCTAAAAAATGCTGTGCTGATGCATTTTAAACTATTTTAATGGAACATTTTTGGGAAGTTTGGAACATCTGAAGCATTTGTAAAAAACTGAATGAAATAGTGTTTTAAATACTACCATTAGCAGAGAATGCAGGCATTCTGTAAAGCTGCTCAGCAATGTTTAAATTCCATTCAAAACAGAAGAAAATTCCAATACAAATTTGGCAAATACTGATTGTGCAGTGATATTCCTTGCAAACACAAGCTGTCTTTCCAAAAACTCTCCAACCTGACCTCTCACCTAGCGAAAGGGTGCATTCACCTACAGAAAACTTGATGTGGACTCCCACACACTCCACTAGACACTGAAGAACTCTTCTGCCTGATTTTAATAGAATGGTACTGCTTGTAAGAATGGATAATTGTGTCTCATGAGGCTTAAGGAGGTTTCTTTTTGGTTCACTCTTCTGACTGAAAGCATAGTGCTACACACTGCATAGGATGAAGTGGTGGTGTTGGAACAAAAGGTCTCTGGCCGGTAACTGTGTGTGGGCTGCTGCTGCAGACATTTTCTTGGCAGAAGCTTTCTTATTGATTGTCAAAAATATATAAGTTGCCTAGTGACAATTAATTCAGCAGGTAGCCAAGGATGTAATCCATATGCAAAAATTGAATAAACAACAAAAATGCCCTCTGAAGAGCATGAATGGTACAACTGCCATCTTGATATAAGCATGAAACAGAAGACAAACAGAAGCAGCGCAAGCACCATTTAGAATGCCTGTTAAAATCCAGTTGAAGTTTGGAATTTAAATTGGATTGTGGAACCGAACACAGAACTGCAATTTTGAATTTAAGGACAGTTAATGAACTGAAAAAAATAAATGTGCAAACTAGAAAATTATTTTTTCCAGTACATTTATCTTTCTAAATGTATAAATTTATATATATGTATACACACACACACACACACATATATATATATATATATATATATATATATATATATAAAACATGAATTTATATGAAAAAACACTTAATTTTAAATAATTACAGCACATCAGATAGAAACATGGTAATTTATAATTTTTATAATTAGCGTATTTAGGTCAAAATGGTTTAAACATCAGAGTTTAAAAATTACTTGACAATATTTTAAATCAAATTTACATTATAAACTAATCTATGAGTGAAATATTTAATTCCTTAGTGCAATTACTAATTATCCAGTTCTTAAATTTTGAATTGCCCAGCCCAGAAGTTGTTTTTGCTAATTAAAAAAAAAAAAAAAAAAAAAAAAAAAAATTTTAAAAAAAAAATGTTTCCATCTGTGTGCTGTAATTTGTATGCTGCCTTGAGCATCTTAATCTTACATTAAAAAACATCTGATTCCAAAACTTATTTTATGGTCAGTTTTCAGTTGCTTACCTTTTAATGTAACCAATGGTGTCTTGAGGAGTCACCTGTGCTGTCCTCTCTGTATCATTCAAGAACTTCAGCCTGAGCACCATGTTTCTTTGGGTGTCATTCGGTGCATCTTCGGCCAAAGGCTGTGTGGCACTTGGGGTGCTGGCTGGAGTTTGAGTCGAGGGACCTGCTGATTCTCGATGTCTCAACCCATCCCTCCCAATCCCTGCTTCTTCCAGGAGGCCTCCCTCACCTCCTCCAGCCCTACTACCATCCGGGGACTGTCCCGCCGCTCCCGCTTCTGTTCCAGGCTCACTCTTATCATTTTCCCTGACGCCGCTGGGCGACGAGTCCGTGTTACCCGGGGGGAGCGGCTCCTGGCTGTCAGTCTCTGTGGAGGGTGAGGTCCTTGGGCTGGGTGAGAGGAGGTGTTCAGGGGGTTCAACAGTGTGAGTGGAGGCCCAGGCCAGAACCAGGATGAGCACCAGGAACACCACTCCAAAGAGCAGGGTGACCTCATCACCCACCCCCTCTATTAGAGCCATCCTGGTCTGCTGTGTCCTGGACTAAGGCAACTTCAGACTAGGCACCTACAGCACATGTTCACAATTACTGATGACATTCCTGCCAGTTCATTATTTCAATCAAATTCAGGGTTTGCATTATGCATCATTCAGGGTTTCTACAGTTCTTACCAAATTTGGTAACACTTTATTTTATGGTGTCCTTGTTACACGTTACACGTAATTACTATTATAATAACAATTAATTATGCATAATTACATGCATCTAACCCTAAACCAAACCCTCATCCTAACCATATAGTACGTATGTGGTTTATTAATATTACTCAGTACTTAAATGTATAATTACACTGTAACAAGGACACCTTAAAATAAAGTGTAACCAAGTTTCTTGACCTTTCTAGTCAACACTAGACAAGGATTTTAAAATAATATTAATAATGATAATTTTACAGAGATTGCAGCAGCCAATTTCTATTAACAATTTAAATGATTAACAACTATACTTACTGGACAAGTACTTTCTGTGGCAAAACTTCAATAATTTATGCTCAGAAATTTAAATAAGACCCATTTTGTTTATTTCAAAGGCACATTTTGTTTGTTTGTCTTTTAACACATCATGCCAGGCACTAGCAATTTTCATGGTGAAAACCATACTTATGTTATTAAAAATTAAAATAGGAACTAAATAAGGTAGCTAAGAACACTTTGTCTCAAAGGTTCTAACACTAAATTTGGATTAACCTGATTAAAAACTCAAGGGCACCACAGATTATAAAACAGTTTTCTCAGAGGAGAAAAATTACTTTGTCTGTTGCCTTGGGGGGGGGGGGGGGGGGGTCATTTTGTTGTGAAAACTGTGAAGTATAAACTACAAATACAACGTTTCTATTTGGTAATGGAACCTTTGTGGGGAAAAAAACCCACCAAACAAACTTTGTTTTCTTATAAAAATAACCATTTAAAAAAAAGTTGCAACTGTGGTCTACACAGGTCACCTAACAGCTTTAAAATACAACTTACATATTTTACACATACTAAGATTTAGCCCCTCACACTGAAATTATCTGCTACAGACAATAGAAATATATTTGTGAGATATTCATGAACTACAGTGGAAGGTTTAAGATGTACACCGTTCAATAGCAGAAGTTGTTATAAAATATGAGACATATTATGAAATGCCAAAAGTGATCTAAACAGTTTTTTACACAAACTGTATTATTCTAATATTCAATAAGTCTTTTTTTCTGTAATAACCATAACAGAAAAAAAAATCCTATCAAGAGGAATCTTTAAAATTCTTGTACTCTAATCAAGAATTGATGAGCTTTTAATGAGCCAAAGATCACAGGTGGGTGCATTTGCTGGGGCAATAGCAAGCAACATAATCTTTAAGGCAAGACACCACAGGTGAATAGCATACAAATGTTGACTAACATATATCATCATATTTCTCCAGTTGATTAATCACATTAAGACAATTCTTTTGTATTACATGTTTGAATATGTCGGTGATCCATTATCTAATTAAAAATGCACTAAATTGCAAACATTTCCAGAAATATGAACATTAATAAAGCCAGGGCCTCTTTCATTTTGTTGGCATATTATAGTTTTTTAAAGAGGGGATTTTGGATATCTTTTATTACTCCATAAATCAGAGGTTTCAACAAAAAGGAAAAAAAAAAACGTTCAAAGTGTTATTAGGAATGACCCAGTATTATATCAGGCAAATGATAAATGTACAAACTGATAAATGTACATGGGAATAAAACTGGAAATTTAGGTGTACACAAGCACTACTTAAATAGAGATTTCAGGCTCAGTGCATGAGAAAAAAAACAGCCTTTAAAGATGTGTATTGTAAATTAAATCTCCAGACGGAAATAAGAGTAATAACATAAACACTTAAATGTAGGGATGGGCGATATATCTCGCGCGATATGCATGCGCATCTCGTCAGTAAAGCCGGTTCCTTGATTAGCGCTAAATCTCCATCACCTGAAATTTTTTTTTTTTTTTTTTTTTTCAAATGGATGGCGTTTAATACACAGAGCGGTAGATCACTGAGAAGCTACGCAATATCGCGTTCAATATTGAAGGCGATTCATCTGCGATAATGAACTCGATATTGCGTAGCTTCTCAGTGATCTACGGCTCTGTGTATTAAACGCCGCTCCATCTGAAAACAGGTGATGGAGACCGCAATAATCAAGGGACCCAGCTACTGACGAGATCATGCATATGCGAAGATATATCGCCCATCCCTACTTAAATGTGTATTTTGGATGTTTTCTTTCCACTACTCTTAGGTAGACATGCCATTGAAGCCAAATACCCCAAAATCTCAAAATTGACCAGCACATGGTTTTGCCTGTAGAGCAGTGATACTCAAATCTGGCTCGCGAGATCCACTTTCCTGCAGAGTTTAGCTCTAACCCTAATCAAACACACCTGAGCATGCTAATCAATGTCTTCAGGATCATTAGAAAATCACAGATAGGTGAGTTTGATCAGGGTTAGAGCTAAACTCTGCAGGAAAGTGGATCTCGCGAGCCAGATTTGAGTATCACTGCTGTAGAGTCTTGCCTTAGAAAACTAAAGCATATAACCATCTGGATCATTTTAGGCCGATAAATTGGTCTATAAATTTGATGTTTTCCCACAGCATGGCTGCTAAAGCAGAAATAGTCCCTGTGTACAATCCTTTAAACTGTTACAAACATAAGCCGCAACCTTTGAACAGAGAAACAGTGAAGTGGTCCCTCAGTTAACCAGATATTTCCTCTCTTTAACTGTGGACGTCAGCATGTTTCAGGTCGTATCTCATGCTGCCTGATGACAGCTGCTTTCATTATGCATGCAGTCCACTGCACAGTACAGTACATTTCTCAAGAGCAAAGAGGGTAGAATATGTTCCTCAGAATGTGTTTCAAACCTCTATGACTTTCTTTCGTCCGTAGAACATAAGAAGAGATGTTAGGCAGGCTGACAGTCTTAGTCACTTTTCACTTTCATAACATCTTACTCCATACAATGAAAGTGAAGAGAGGCTGTAATTCTACCAAACATCTCCTCTTCTGTTCCACAGAAAGAGTGACATACGGGTTTGACACAACATGAGGGTGAGTACATAATGACATACTTTTCATTATTGGGTGAACTATCACTTTAAAAGCTTCATCCTTTTTAAAGCATCATTTAAATACACAGGTGTGATCGTACACATGAACGACAGGTGAATTTACGCGTCTAATCGTGAAACATAACGTAAAGGCAAGAACACGAACAGGAAACGAAAAAAACAGATGTCAACAGCCACGTAACCAGTACATCCACAAAAAAAGTTTATATTAACTATTTTTCACAAAAACGGCCAATTCTCATCTTTTCTAAAGTCATGGGCTTTGGTCTGATACGCATCAGGGGTGTGTTTATTAGTGAAAATCTGTCCGTGAACGTAAAGACAGGTGAGCGTTCGTGCACCGCTACAGCCACGAAACAAGCTCGAGAGCAGCTAACACGCGCTCAACACAGCTGCTTCCTAAAGCTACGCTTCAGCTGAATGTGTCCTCGAAATGAGTGGAATTACAACTTTGTAAAAGCCTCTGTGAGGCTCCGAAAATGACTTACCGTTGACATATCACATCGTATGATGGTCCATGATTCGCACCGTTTAACGTCTACGCTTCCTGATCACTGGCAGGATAGATTGATGCCACAACGACCACTTCCGGTTAAAAAACCTACCTTCAAAATAAAGGTTTATTAGTTTGACACAAATCCTTCAAGACAATTAATAATCTAGACAAAATTAAACTTTTTTTTTTCTATATTCTTAATCATGGAAAACTTTACAGCTTTAGAACTTTATGTGCTATTAAAATCATTAATGTATAAGTAAACTGACAAACCTAATTCTGTAAGTAGACAGTACTTAAAGGGATAGTTCAATCAAAAATTTACAAAAAAAATCTGTTGGAATATTTTTTTTTCGTCAGTGGAACATAAAATATATTTTGATGTTTGATTGATGTTACCAACATTCTTTAAAATATATTTTATGTTTATCTTTTATGTGTTCCGCAGAAGAAAGTTAGTCATACAGTCAGATTTAGAATAACATGAGGTTGAGTAAATGACAGAAATTTGAACTGTGTCTTTAAGAAAGTTCTAACACTTTTCATGTCAACGCAGCTGTGCCAAAATGAACAGACACTGCTCTTTTAGTGAATACATGGTGCATGTATTTTGCAACTAGATCATCTAAAGATGTTTTTTTTACTGTCCGTCCTTCACACACAGATGCTTAGATGTGTTGGACACTAAATGACAAACTCAGAGCTGCCACTAGCACCTGATCAGACTGTGTTAAATAGGCTGAATCCATTATGTTTGACAGGCCAGCTTTAAGCTCATGGTATAATCCCTTTTGAAGTCAGTCATCAAGATTTAAATATTTACCTTTTGATGAGGACTTATCCAACATGTTAACAAACTATCATACTGGTAATTGAAATGAAGCTGGAACAAAATATTGATAATAAAAAATATTATAATACTAATAATTAATAATATAGAATAGAATGTAAGTCATACATGTATGTATGTATATATATATATATATATATATATATATATATATATATATATATATATATATATATGTATATATACAGTGCCTTGCAGAAGTATTCAAACCCCTTCATTTTTTTACGTTTTATGTTGCAGCCTTATGGTAAACCGCTTTAAATTACTTTTCCCACAACAATCTACCCTCCACACACCATAATGACAAAGCAAATAACAGGTTTTTAACATCTTTGCAAATTTATTATACATAAAAAACAAAGGATTCCATTGCATAAGTCAAGTCACCTTTATTTATATAGCGCTTTTAACAATACAGATTGTGTCAAAGTACTTAACAGTATCAAATTGGAGGATAGAGTGTCAGTAATGCATAATGATAAGATTAAACACTCAATTTTCAGTTAAAGGCATTTCATTATTGAATTCAGAGACGTCATTGTCTAGCTCAGTTTAGTTTAAATAGTGTCTGTGCAATCAAATCGATGATAATTGCTAGAATTAAGTGTCCCCAACTGAGCAAGTCAGAGGCGACAGCAGCAAGGAACCAAAACTCCCTCTGTGACAGAATGGAGAAAAAAACCTTGGGAGAAATCAGGCTCAGTTGGGGGGGCCAGTTCTCCTCTGGCCAGACGAAACCCGCAGTTCAATTCCAACCGCAGCCATGTCAGATTGTGTAAAGGGCTTATCTGATTCCCGAGGTCTTGTCCCGATGTGGCATTTTAATTTATAATTTAATGTATTTGTTGTATTTGTGTTTTATTCATTATTTGAATTTTTTCATTTATATGATTTATTCATTTGCTATAATTGTAATGTACAGGTGCATCTCAATAAATTAGAATATCGTGAAAAAGTTCATTTTATTTTAGATTCATTGCATGTAAAGTAAAACATTTCAAAAGTTTTTTTGTTTTAATTTTGATGATTAGAGCTTATAGCTCATGAAAGTCAAAAATCAGTATCTCAAAATATTAGAATATTTACATTTGAGTTTCAATTAATGACCATCCCTACAGTATAAATTCCGGGTATCTCTTGTTCTTTGAAACCACAATAATGGAGAAGACTGCTGACTTGGCAATGATCCAGAAGACGAACATTGATGCCCTCCACAAAGAGGGTAAGTCACAGAGGGTCATTACTGAAAGGTGTGGCTGTTTACAGAGTGCTGTATCATTTAGTTATTTACATTTACATTTAGTTATTTAGCAGACGCTTTTATCCAAAGCGACTTACAAAAGAGGACAATAGAAGCAATCAAAATCAACAAAAGAGCAACAACATGCAAGCATATGACAAGTCTCGGTTAGCCTAACGCAGTACATAGCAAGGTTTTTTTTTTCTCAAGGAAAACAAGTAGATAGAATAGAAAAGAAAGCTAGTGTTGATTTTTAAATAAAAAGTAGCAGTTAGAGAAAAAATATGTAAGTTGATAGAGGGTCAAAGGGTGTGTTTTTTTTTTTTTTTTTTTTTTTTTTTTTTTTTTTTTTTTAAAAAAAGACAGATAGATAAATAGAATTAGAATAGGGGAATGATGAGTTACAGGTCAAATAAAAGATGAACAGTCTGTTTTTAACCAGTTTCTTGAACTGTATCAAAGCATATTAAATGCAGATTCCATTGGAAGGAAGAATTTGGGTAGGAAAAGGTGTACAAGCAACGATGATGACTGCAAGCTTGAGGATACTGTCAAGCAAAGCTGATTCAAGCTTAGAGAGCTTCTGGAGTGGACTGAGCTGAGTCAGTGCATCAAGAGTCACCACGCTCCGACGTCTTCAGGAAAAGGGCTATGACCACTTCTGAACCAGAGACAACGTTAGAAGCGTCTGCACGGGCTGTGGAGAAAAGAACTTGGACTGTTGCTCGTGGTCCAAGTCCTCTTTTCAGATGAAAGTAAATTTTGCATTTCATTTCCAAATCAAGGTCCCAGAGTCTGGAGGAAGAGTGGAGAGGCACAGAATCCATGTTACTTGAAGTCCAGTGTGAAGTTTCCACAGCCAGTGATGATTTGGGCTGCCATGTCATCTGCTGGTGTTGGTCCAATGTGTTTTCTGAAGTCCACAATCAACGCAGCCATCTACCAGGAAATTTTAGAGCACTTCATGCTTCCTTCTGCTGACAAGCTTTGTGGAAATGCTGATTTCATTTTCCAGCAGGACTTGGCACCTGCCTACACTGCCAAAGGTTCCAAAAGCTGGTTCAATGACCATGGTGTTACTGTGCTTGATTGGCCAGCAAACTCGCCTGACCTGAACCCCACAGAGAATCTGGGGGGTAATCAGAAGGAAGATGAGAGACCTCCAGACCCAACAATGCAGATGACCCATAGAAGGCAGCTATCAAAGCAACCTGGGCTTCCATACCACCTCAGCAGTGCCACAAACTGGTCACCTCCATGCCACGCCAAATTGAGGCAGTAATTAAAGCAAAAGGAGCCCCTACCAAGTAGAGTAGCCTACATATACAGTAAATGAACATACTTTCCAGAAGGCCAACAATTCACTAAAAATGTTTTTTTTTATTGGTCTTATGAAGTATTCTAATCTGTTGAGGTTTTTGTTAAATGTGAGGCTAAATCATCGCAATTAAAAGAGCCAAAGACTTAAACTACTTCAGTCTGTGTGCATTGAATTTAATACACGAGTTTCACAATTTGAGTTGAATTACTGAAATAAATGAACTTTTCCACGACATTCTAATTTATCGAGATGCACCTGTATAGTTTAATGCATTTATTGTTTCTCGGTCTATTTTTATAATATATATATATATATATATATATATATATATATATATATATATTTGTTTGTTTATTATAATTTTAATTTATACTTTAATTCATTTCATATATTTCTGTTGTATTTTTTTATATTATACTATTTATTATTTTAAAATGTATTTATTCATTTTTCATATTTGTATATTGTTTTAATTAAAATTTTAAATGTATAAATTTATTATATTTCTATTTTTATATTGTTGCAATTTCTAACAATAATAGTATTATGTAGTTAGGTATTTTATTATATTTTTAGTTTTATTGTATTTTTAGTCGAGGTCTTCACTGGGGAGGTCATAATACTCTGGGGCTCATCTAGGTGTCCGGCCTCCGCCGACAGTCAGGGCTGTAGACATCATTTCTTGGTGCTGATCCACCATCTGATCTGGATACGGACTGGATCTGGGTGGCTACGGTGACCTCGGAATAAGAAAGAAATAGACTAATATTAGCGTAGATGCCATTCTTCTAACGATGTTACAAGTACATCGGGTGTTATGGGAAGTGTTCCCGGTTCCGGTTAACCTAAGTAATGCAGCCTAACAATCCTTTAATGGATTTGAATTATAGAAATGCGATAGTGTATTATGTGCAAGCCAGGTTAAAGAAATGTGTCTTTAATCTAGATTTAAACTGACAGAGTGTGTCTGCCTCCTGAACAGTGTTAGGTAGATTGTTCCAGAGTTTGGGTGCTAAATAGGAAAAGGATCTGCCGCCCGCAGTTGATTTTGATATTCTAGGTATTATCAAATGGCCAGAGTTTTGAGAACGCAGCGGACGTGGAGGACTGTAATGCAATAAGAGCTCACTCAAGTATTGAGGAGCTAAGCCATTCAGGGCTTTATAAGTAATTAGCAAGATTTTAAAATCTATACAATGTTTAATAGGGAGCCAGTGCAGTGTTAACAGAACCGGGCTAATATGGTCATACTTCCTTGTTCTAGTAAGGACTCTAGCTGCTGCATTTTGATCAAGCTGGAGTTTGTTTATCAAGCATGCAGAATAACCACTCAATAAAGCATTACAATAATCTAACCTTGTGGTCATAAATGCATGAATGAACATTTCTGCATTTGACATTGAGAGCATAGGTCACAATTTAGATATATTTTTGAGATGAAAAATGCAGTTTTACAAATGCTAGAAATGTGGCTTTCAAATGAAAGACTGCTATCAAACAGTACACCTAGGTTCCTAACTGATGAAGAAGAATTGACTGAGCAGCCATCAAGTTTTAGACAATGTTCTAGGTTATTAGATGTGGGGGTTTTAGGTCCGATAATTAACACCTCTGTTTTTTCAGAATTTAGCAGTAAGAAATTGCTCGTCATCCAGTTTTTAATATCGACTATGCATTCTGTTAGTTTCTAAATTTGGTGTGTTTCACCAGGCCGCAAAGAAATATAGAGCTGAGTATCATCAGCATAACAGTGAAAGCTAACACTGTGTTTCCTGAGGATATCTCCCAAGGGTAACATGTAAAGAGTGAAAAGTAACAGCCCTAGTACTGAACATTGAGGTACTCCATGCTGCACTTGTGATTGATATGATACTGCTTCATTCACTGCTACAAATTGATGGCGGTCAGATAAGTACGATTTGAACCAGGCTAATGCACCTCTAATGCCAACAAAGTTTTCTAGTCTATTAAAAAGAATGCTGTGGTCGATAGTGTCGAACACAGCGCTAAGATCTAGTAGGATTAATAAAGAGATACAGCCACGATCAGATGATAAGTGCAGGTAATTTGTAACTCTCATGAGAACAGTCTCAGTACTGTGAAATGGTCTAAATCCTGACTGGAAATCCTCACAGATACCATTTTTCTCTAAGAAGGTATATAATTGTGAACATACTACCTTTTCTAGTATCTTTGACAGAAAAGGGAGATTCGAGAATGGTCTGTAATTAACTAGATCTTTTGGGTCAAGGTGTGTTTTTTTAATGAGAGGCTTAATAACAGCCAATTTGAAGGTTTTGGGGACATATCCTAATGACAATGAAGAATTTATAATAGCCAAAATAGGATCTATGACTTCTGGCAGCACCTCTTTTAGTAGTTTAGATGGAATAGGGTCTAACATACATGTTGTTGCTTTAGATGATTTAACAAGTTTATACAATTCTTCCTCTCCTACAGTAGAGAATGAGTGGAATTGTTCTTCAGGGGATCTATAGTGGGATCTATCTGATGCGATACTGTAGCTGACAGCTGCATGGTTACAATTTTATCTCATAGTATCAATCTTGGAAGTAAAGTAGTTCATAAAGTCATTACTGCTCTACTCTGGAAAATGCCAACACCTGTTGATGCTTTATTTTTCATTAATTTAGTGACTGTATTGAATAAATACCGGGGGTTATGTTTGTTTCTTCTAGAAGAGTTTTTAATGCTTTTCTGTAGGATAGGGTACTTTCCCACCAAGCTATACAAAATACCTCTAGTTTTGTTTTCCTCCAGCTGCGCTCCATTTTCCGGGCTGCTCTCTTTAGGGTGCGAGTGTGCTCATTATACCACGGAGTCGGACTGTTTTCTTTGATCTTCCTTAAGCGTAAAGGAGCAACTGTATCTAAAGTGCTAGAAAAGAGAGAGTCCATAGTTTCTGTTACATCATCAAGTTTTTCTGCGCTGTTGGATATGCTGAGGAATTGAGATAAATCAGGAAGATTACTTACAAAGCAGTCTTTTGTGGTAGAAGT
The DNA here is from genome assembly GCA_021397915.2 of Tor tambroides. Lineage (NCBI taxonomy): Eukaryota > Metazoa > Chordata > Actinopteri > Cypriniformes > Cyprinidae > Tor > Tor tambroides. Next base: position 46,413 of record JAFVLL020008948.1, read on the forward strand.
GATGGTTCTACCATACTTGTAACAAGGAGTAGAATTTACAGTTTTAGCTATATGGAGTTTACACAAGACTAGATAATGATCTGATAATAGTACTATGATACGGTCAAGACTAGATAATGAATTTCAACACCACTAACATCAATTCCATGTGACAGTATTAAATCTAGAGTATAATTTCGACAATGAGTAGGTCCTGAAACGTGTTGCCTAACCCCAATAGTATTCAGAATGTCTATGAATGCTGATCCTAATCTTTTTCATTATCGACATGAATATTAAAATCACCAACAATTAAGACTTTATCTGTAGCCAGTACTAACTCAGATAGAAAATCAGCAAATTCTTTAATAAAGTCTGTGTGGTGCCCAGGTGGCCTGTATACAATAGCCAGTACAAACATCATAGGGGATTTATCACTAACACGTGTTTCTCTAGATAATGGTATACGCAGCACCATAACTTCAAACGAGTTATACTTAAAGCCTGCCCTCTGAGAAATACTGATAATATTGCTATAAATTGTAGCAACCCCTCCCCCTTTACCTTTTGGACGTGGCTCATTTTTATAACAGTAATCTTGGGGGTTAGACTCATTTAAAGTAATGTATTCATTTTGTTTTAGCCATGTTTCTGTCAAACAGAACAAATCCAGGTTATGATCATTGATCAAATCAATTACAAAAAGTGCTTTTGTAGAAAGGGACCTGATATTCCCAGGGAAAGCAAGGGCTGATAAAAATGTAAAACTGTAACTTGAATGCAATGTAAGTCGCTTTGGATAAAAGCGTCTGCTAAATGCATAAATGTAAATGTATATTCAGTAAGCCAAGTTTTATCAATTGTTTCTCTGTATTGTAAACATTTTTTATTTGTTGAACATCAATTAAATTGTTACTCTTAATTTGGTTTGGACGTTTTCTGTATTTTCTAGTTTGGGGAACAGACACAGTCTCTATAGTGTGATATCTAGGTGAAGGAGTCTCTATGTGCTGAGAATTAACTGACTTCTGTGACGTGAGGCGGCTAGCAGACGGTCAGTTTAGCCAGTCTGTCTGCTTCCTGACCTGGGCCCCAGTTAGTCAAGTACAAACTCTAAGACTATGTGCCATATAGTATTCAAACCCTTATCTGGGACAGTTGAAATGTAGCTCAGGAGCATTCATATTGCTTGTAAATATTACTACACTTTGAGTGAAGTTAACCTGTGTCAAATTCAATTGAATGGGTATGATTTGGAATGGCACACACGTCTTAATAAAAGGTAAAACAGCTGAAAATGCATATCAGAGCAAAAACCAAGCCCTGAGGTCAAAAGAACTGCCTGTAGAGCTCAGAAACAGGTTTGCGTCAAGCCACACATCTGGGGAAGAGTTCAGAAAAAAATCTGCTGCACTGAAGGTTCACAGAATTATGTAGCCTTCATTATCCATAATGGAAGACGTTTGAAACAACTAGGACTCTTCCTAGAGCTGGCCTCTTGGCCAAACTGAGCAACTGATGGAGAAGGGTCTTGTCTAGACTGGTGACCAAGAAGCTGATGGTCACTCTAGTTGAGCTCCATGATCATATATGCAGATGGGAGAACCTACAGAAGGACAAACATCACTGCAACACTCCACTAATCTGGGCTTTATGTCAGTGTGGCCAGACTCTTCTTCTCCTCAGTGAAGACACACAAAAACCCACTTGGAATTTGCAAAAAAGCACCTAAAGGACCCTCAGACTCTGTGAAACAAGATTCTCTGGTCTGATGAACCTCAATTCTAAGCATCATGTTTGAAGGAACCCAGCTCTGCTCATCACCTCCAGAGTACCATCCAAAAAGTAAAGTGTACTGTTGTAACCTCATGCTGTGGGAACATTTTCACACTGGCAGAAACAGAACTGAGGGATATCAGAGTAGAAGACAAGCTCAATGCCAAAATATAGGTGTATGTGAAAACTAGAGTCAAGAGAATTCAGAACCTCAGGCTGGGCAGAAGGCTCACCTTCCAACCAGAGGACAATGACCCTAAACACAGCAAGAGTGAAACACAGAGCAACTCTGTGAATGTCCTTGAGTGGCCCAGCCACAGCCTGGCCTTGAACCCAATCAAATATTTCTGGAGAAACCTGAAAATGTGCATCTGCCCCCATACAACCCGACAGAGCTTGAAAGGTGAACAGGTGAGGTGAAGAATGGCAGATAATTGCCAAATGCTGATGTGCAAAGCTTGTCGCATCAAACAAAAAATGACTTGAGGCTGTAAAGGTGCTTCAGCTAGTGTACTGAGTTAAGGGTTTGAATACTTATGCAACATATTTATTTCAGATTTTTTTTTTTATAAATTTACAAAGTTGTGACAGTTCTGTTTTTGCTTTGCCATTATGGTGTATGGAGTGTAGATTGATGTGGAAAAAAAAGTAATTTAAAAAAAGTTTAACATAAAGCTGCAACATCATAAAATGTGAAAAAAATGAAGGGGTTTGAATACTTCTGCAAATCACTGTATATATATATACAAAATGTTAACAAATACTATAATATACAAATATAATATACAAATAATACTAAAATAACACTCCATATCAGGTTGCAATAAGGGTAGATTTGTACTGTAAGAATATATTCCTGGCTTGAAAAAATTAATTCAAGACAAACTAGATTTTCTGCTTTTTCATTTTTAATAATCTTTTTTATATAGACATTTTAATATATATATAAACAGACATTTCAATCCATTTCCCCACCTGCTACCCGACACACAGACATTCACTCACACAGTCCACTACATTCACTTCCCATAATAAATTATCTTTCCCTCTAAAGAAAGAGCAAAGCAAATGCACACAGAGAAAGTGGTATATGGTTGACTCGCACAAAATACATCTTCCATATTAAGATCTGATTTTAGGATCTTTATGCTTTTCGTATCAAGCTGCTCGAATCACGTGAATGTAAGCAAGGCCTTGATTTAACAAACCTTCTTGGCTTTAGTTGAAATTAACTATGCAAAACTTATTTTGTATATATTAAAATAAACTATGATAATACTTAAATATCACACTAGATTGTTGCCTGTCACTGTGACAAAGATGAATATGACAAATTCAACTGGATTCCATGAATTAATTTCTTTTTAATGATGAAATTAACTTTATTTTTATTAACTGCAGCTACATTTACTTGTCTTTTTCATAAAAGAATTTCATTAAACTTTTTGTTTAGAATTTGTCTGAAGATTACAATGAGGACAGATTCATACACTAAAGGCACAACAAAAATGCAACAATCTCCACATGGGAGAGATGGAAACATTATTTAATAACTATCCTGCAGTCAACTTTGTGCATTGCTTTTCCCCTCACATGACACCAAAGCGGTTAATCATTTTGAGAAAATAAAATACATAAACCCATTCCTGCATATTATAATTCTTATACATTCCATCTTTATCTATTCTGTAACTCCATACAGTTCACATCATAAGATTTTTAATCAACATCCTCATTTATTTCTTAACATATACGTCCATATTTATCCCCAAACCCTCAAATCTTTTAGGTTTCAAAACCAAAGAGCAGCAGTGGTCATGGTGGCAGCATCTGAAATATAAATAGCTGTGGCTCATCACCAGACCCCTGCACACTTGTGTCCACATCCATAAAATATACTATACTATACTTGCCCCAAAAGACAAACTTAGTTCCTGCTCCCAAATTTGCACCTAAACACACCAAAATAACAGTGAGGACACAAAAGGGGATGTGGGAACACCATCAAAAACTATACCAAAAAACACTCACTCTGGACAAAATATAAAACATTTCAGAAGTGCTGCTGATTTTTTTTGTGATGTTCATTGAGAATGAAATGGCCCTTGATCAAGTAATGTTTGCTTGATGATGCTGAATAAGCTGTATCATCCAGGCACAGTTAGACTACATATAATATTTTGAACTTTGCCCAAAGAAGACCTCTGTGTAATTAAAGAATAACAATAACACCCACCCAGATTCCTTGCGTCATCTGAAGTTTTGTCCTGAAAACAAGGACTGTTCACATCCTGTGTACAAACACACATACAGATGCTCACATACACACACAGACACATACGTACACCATAGTCTTTCTGAAAACAACGAAACCTCTTGAAACTGTGGATGTTGCACATGCTCTCTGATGCACACAAACACACACTCCATTTATGTCGTCATAAAGGAACCTCCAGCAGCTTTTTGTGTAGGTACTGCTTCACTTCCTCTATCCCGTTCAGCTTCTCCAACTCCAAATAGGGCAACTGCAAGTAAAATACGAGTAAATTAAGTTTTATAAATATTATACAAATATTGTGATTTTTGTAAATTTGTTATTATTTTTTGATTATTTTGCCAAAACCTCATGCTACCTTAATGTTATAGTAAAGATTTAACTCTATTGAGCAAGTTTATTTGATCAAAAATACAGTAAAAATGTACTTTTGTGAAATTTGATTACAATTTAATTTTAATACATTTTAAACACTAATTTATTCCTGTGATAAAGCTGAATTTTCAGCATCATTACTCCAGTCTACAGCGTCACATGATCCTTCATGCTGATTTGGTGCTCAAGAAACCCTTCCTATTATTTATGCATTCATATACTATTTCTTACTACATCAAAGCTGAAAACAGTTGTGCTGATTAATATTTTTGTGGATACGGTGATACTTTTTTTTCAGAATTCTTTGATGAATAAAAAGTTCTTTTAATGAATAAAATGAAAAGCATTTATTTGAAAGTGTCTTTTCTGTCTCTTTTTTGATCAATTTAATGTCTCCTTGCTGAATAAAAGTAAAATAAAAATGCAAACCCATGCAAACTTTTTTAGAAGAATTCAAAATGATAGTTTTAATTTGCATTTTAATATGTACATATACATTGACAGTAACTATTGATTTTAGTATAGTGTTTTATTTTTTAAAGAAAATAGTTGCAATTAGTAACAAAAATTATTCAATGTAACATAAAACATTATATTCTGCTATTAAAATTAAGTCAGATACCAAATATTTGAGGGTCCCTACTATTTAAAATAAACTACACTGTAAAAAATAAATAGGCAAATTGATGCAGTAAGATTTTGAGTTCTCTCAACAATAGTGTTTTAGTTCTCAGTAAAGATACTTTGTTTAGCCAACGTAAATTTGTTTGTTCGTGCAATGCTGACTGTCTTAATTTGCTAATAGAAAAATTATTGTCACAGCAACTGAAACAACAATTACTGTCATTGAGGTAATTTATTTTTTCTGTTCCCTGGATGAAAATGTGTATAATGTCACCACATCATCAGTTTTTGTTTATTTACGAATGACAACCAGTGAATTGTTATAGAAACCTAAATGGATATCTAGACACACAAATGGTGGCATTCAACAAATGTTAAAAAGATTAGCTCCTTACATCACAGTACAACAAATAACTAACAATAATGACGAAACAACAACAAAAAAAGTTTAAATGAAGTCAGCAAACAGCAAAACAATAATCCTATAACAGTAACTGCATAATTTATTCATGCTGCAATGCATGCTGGGAACTAGGGCTGTGCAATTAATCGCATGCGATTCTCATGCGCATCTCGTCAGTAAAGCCGGCTCCGTGATACCATTTGGGGTAATTTTTTTGGTCTGACAAGGGTTTTTATATCATTTTACACTACTTATAATCATATTTGAGACTCAAAATGTTTCGTAAACTAGAAAATATGCAGTTGCATTTTTTTACAGTGTAGACAGCATATAGGACATATTAAGCTTGCAAGAAATTAAAAATTGAATAAATCAAATATATTGTTCAGTATTCACCTGTAGTATGATGTAGCCCAATAACTGCAGGTGACGGTCTCTCATTGCCCTGGATCCGACCAGCACGTCAGAATTATGGCAGTAATGCCATTTATCATTTACAGACATAATAACCCTGCATGTAAGGAATGACAAAACAAATGGGTTAAAGATAATGAGCAAGACATTCAAGCCCAGATGGCACAGATATATATTTATTTGAATGATTAACAAAGGACTGACCTCTTCACCTGCTCTCCTGTGGTCCGGTCAGCTTCAGGGTTGTCTGGGTTGTGAAGCTGCAGTGGAGAAGCGGCCACAACATTACTCTCGTCACCCTCTGGGTACGAAACACCTTCGTAAAATGTAGCGATCTCACAGTCTGGCCCCGGGTTCGATCCTGTTGCAGCACCTCCCTCATCCTCCAGAATTTTTCCAATGGAGAATTGGAACAGGGAGTCTTGTGGGGCAACCGTCTCTGGAACCGAGGGTCCTGTCTGGGTCAGGCAGTCTGAGGGGCTACTGAGGGTGGAGCTATCCTGGCTCTCCAGAGAGTGTTCCTTGGCTAGAGTCGAGTAGTAATCTGAAGTGGTGTAATATGGGTTGTAGTCCAGCGGGACTGTTCCATTAGGGCCGACCCTCTGAGATCCTCCTGCTGCTGCTGCTGGGGGACGCATGTGAGCGGACAGGAAGGCCGACTCCTCTCCTGCTCGTTTGTCGGCCCCTTCCTCCAGAGACGGGGCAAAGGGAGAGAACTTCTGGAAGTCAGTAGTAAGGGCCGCGACAGAGCCAGGCCCCTCTGGAGATTTGAGGTTCAGTACTACACACGCGGTTGAACCTCCTGCTAATGATGCTGCTGGTGTGCCTGTTCTGATGGGGAGGACGCGGCCAGTGCTGTCGATCCACAGCAGGAAATCTGCCATAAGAAAAAATGCTAAAATTATTATTATTAATAATAATAATAATAATAATAATATTCTATAAAATTACATCATAGTTATTTTAAATATTTTAATATATAATAAAAAAATGTTCTGAGCAAATAAATGCAGGCTTGTGAGCATAAGACACTTGTTAAGTGTAATTACAACTATTTTGTCTAAAAAATAAAAGACAGTAATACTTCATTTTACAGTGTCCTTGTTACATGTTACACGTACTTATTTTTATAATAACAATAAATTATGCATAATTACATGCAAGTAACCCTAAGACAAAGCCTAATCATAACCCTAACCATATAATAAGTACATGTAGTTCATTAATATTAGTCAGTACTTAAATATATAATTACACTGTACCAAGGACACCTTAAGATAAAGTGTAACCTAGAATACCCTACTAAAATCAATAGTTAGTCAATGCAGTCAACATATATGTACATATATAAAATAAATAAAGCTATATAACTACAGTACTACCGTAAGAGAAAACTACACATGAATTTCTTAACCCCAAAATTAATATTAATAATAATAAATAATAATACAAAATAATAGCAGTTAATAATAATATTAAAATTCATGCATAGAATAGCCATGGCCAATATTTGTTTGTTTTTTTAATTATAAGCATCAGCCTATAAATTTTTCTTTTAATTTAAATATCTTTAAATTAATTAGAGCGACATCATATAGACCTATATCAGCTTAAATTGGTCAACGGCCATCCAAAAATCTATATCAGTTGACTTCTACACAGATGCCTGGATTACAACAAGAAAATGACCTGTGTAATATCCTGGCGCGAGAACTTCATCTTGTTTGTAGCCTTGCTCACCAACAAGCTGCCGGAGTGCCTCTGCAACCAGACCTTTATAACTGCAACACAAACATTCTGAGCTCACTGTCACCTGGACAAACTGATGTAACATCTCTTCAGGATTTCAAAATACAAGTCACTTACCTGTATTTGCGGTTCACCTCATCTGCAGTCAAAGCATGGTCGAACATGAGCACTTTGTGGGTATCCTGAAGGCGAGGTCCAGTGTAGTCCCTGTATTCCAGCTCGACAGCTGCATCCAGTAGTGAAAGGTATCGACGTACAATCAGGGCGTACGGGCTGTCTACAAACAAGACACAGAGCAAAATGTCAGTAAACACTTTTGCATTGTTACAAAAATTCTAATAAATGCTGTTATTTTGAGCTTTCTATTCACCAAAGAATCCTGTAAAAAAAAGTATCACGATTTCCTCAAAAATATTAAGCAGCACAACTGTTTTCAACACTAATAATAAAATTTGTTTGTTGAGCACCAAATCAGTGTATTAGAATGACTCCTGAAGGATCATGTGACACTGAAGACTGGAGTAATGTCTGCTGAAAATTCATCTTTCCCATCACAGGAATAAATTACATTTTTTAAAATAGAAAACAGTTCTTTTGAATTGATGTTCAAATAAATGCAGCCTTCGTAAATACAAGAGACGTCTTAAAAGAAAATATATATATTAAAAAAAAAAAAAAAAACACTACCAACCCCAAACAATCTTTTGTATATTGTAAGAACCACTAAAGACTTCTAAAATTATTTTCATGAAAATTGACTACAGTTCTTTGTTCTGTAAAGTGAAAAAATTTAATTGCAATTTAGTTCAGTTTTAATTCAGTTTTTTTTTTTTATGTAGGTCTTTATATCAACAGACAGTAAATTATGGCTATAGAAAAAGTAGAAATAAATACGGTTCGAGAATTGCACTGAATATTATGTAAAGAAATAAATCCACCAGCAGAAGTCACTATTGCTATCTGTCGCCTGTAATGTGTTTGCAAGAGTGTGTACTGGTCTAAGGCAACTTTAGTGTTTACTTATGTGACCAGGATATTATAAATAAGTTTCATTAAACATTAAAAAACAAACACGAAGACTTGAATCATCTGAGCAAATAAGGATATTTAAAGGCAGACTATTTTATCTTTTCCAGAGACAAGCACTAGTCTTCTTAGCATTCCACAAACATGCCAGTTAGCTTTCAAAACAAGCATTCAGTACTGACGAACTCCAACTCACTGGTGACATTACTGATGAACGATGGAGAGAAGACACGGTGAAGAACAAGCCCAGGAAAATGACCCAGCTGAAACAAAGACATGAGGATGTTTACAGTGGCCAGCGGAGAGCTCAGAGCCTTTAGTTCAAGCACCATCTCCAGCTTGGAGAAAAACTGAGCTTCATTAGCCGGCCGATAACTCATACGACTGAACGGGAAAACAAGCTTCTGGATCACCTAGACAGAGAAAGGGGAAAAGTTAAATAGAATACATTGCTCATTTGGTTTTATCAGCACTATATAATATGGAAAATGAAAAAGAGTTTTTATTTTACTCAGGTTTCCTACTGAAACTGGACAAGTTGTCTAACCTTGCTGTCCAAGTATTCACCCTTCTTGACCAAGAAGTCAGCGATAGTGTCTAGCAAGCGTGTTTCTCTGAGACGATGGCGGGCGATGTATTTGGCGATGAGGGCCATGGTGTAAGGCGTAATGCTATCAACCTTTTTAGGCAACTCCTCTGAAAAGATAAAAAGGGTTTAACCTCATTCCTCGTCCTCTATTCAGTTCTTTGAAAATTGTGTATCATTTCAAAAATTTTAGTACAAAGAAATAGTTCACAGAAAAACCAAGTATACAAAGTGGTCAAAGTTTGGGTCAGTTAGTCCCTGCCAGAAGATGCTGTAACTACTCATTATTATGAGAGAGATTATTTCTCTATTAAGTCATACTCAACATTCTAAATAAACAAAGATTATTAACAGAAATGGCAGAATTATGGACAGTAATTTCTATTTATCAGAAGTCTATCATTTAGCATCTGAAAATGTAAAAAAAAAAAGATATATACACACACTACCAGTCAAAATGTTTTTACTGTTTTTTGAAGATTATTAATGTTTTTTTTAAAGAAGTTTCTTTTGCTCACCAAGCCTGCATTTATTTCATCCAAAGTACAGCAAAAACAGTAGAATTTAGAGTATTTAGAGTGAATATATTTAAAATGTAATTTATTCCTGTGATTTCAGCTGATTTTTTAGCATCATTACTCCAGTCACGATCCTTCAGAAATCATTCAAAAAACATTTATTATTATTATTGTTACTATGTTGAAAAAACTGAGTAGAATTTTTCAGGTTTCTTTGATGAATAGAAAGCATTTATCTGAAATAGAAATCTTTTGTAAAATTATCAATGTCTTTATCATCACTTTTGATCAATTTAAAGCATCCTTGCTAAATAAAAGTATTAATTTCTATAATTTATTTCCAAAAACAAATTTTTTATATACACACACACACACACACATATATATATATATATATATACACAGTATAATATAATATATATATATATATATATACATACACAAACATATACAGACTCGAAGCTTTTGAATAGTATAGTGTATATATGTTACAAAAGCTTTTTTATTTCAGATAAATGTTGATCTTTGAATCTTTCTATTCATCAAAGAATCCTGAAAAAGATGTTTTAAATATTGATAATAATAATACATGTTTCTTGAACAGCAAATTAGCATATTAGAATGATTTCTGAAGGATCATGTGACACTGAAGACTGGAGTAATGATGCTGAAAATTAAAGGAGTAGTTCACTTTCAGAACAAAAATGTACAGATAATGTACTCACCCCCTTGTCATCCAAGATGCTCATGTCTTTCTTTCTTCAGTCGTAAAGAAATGACATTTCGGCATTTCTCTCCATATAACGGACTTCTATTATAATAGACTTCTATATAATAGACTTCTATTGTGTCCCTGAGTTTGAACTTCCAAAATGCAGTTTAAATGCAGCTTCAAATGGCTCTAAACAATCCCAGCTGAAGAAGAAGGGTGTTATCTAGCGAAACGATATTCTAAAAAAATTACAAGTTATATACTTTTTAACCTCAAACCCTCGTCTTGTCTAGCTCTGCGTGAACTGTGTTTTCCGGTTCAAGACAGTTGAAATTCCCATCTCAGTTTCTCCTCCAACTTCAAAATCATCCTAAATCGTCCTACATCACTGCAGAAGTACTGACCCAGTGTTTACAAAGTGAACATGCAAAGAAGGACAAACACCCTTTACAAAAAAAAAGGTAAAACACTGATGTAGGATGATTTTGAATTTGGAGGAGAAAATGAGATGGGAGTTTTCAAACTCGGGGGCACCATAAAAGTCCATTATATGGAGAGAAATGCTGAAATGTTTTCCTAAAAAAAACAATTTCTTTACGACTGAAGAAAGAAAGACATGAACATCTTGGATGACAAGGGGGTGAGTACATTATCTGTAAATTTTTGTTCTGAAAGTGAACTACTCCTTTAAGCTTTGATCAGGAATAAATTACATTTTAAAATATATTCAAATAGAACACAGTTATTTTAAATAGTAAAAATATTTCAGAATTTTACTTTTTTTTGCTGTACTTTGGATCAAATTAATGCAGGCTTGGTGCGCAAAAGAGACTTCTTTCAAATACATTAAAAATCAACCTCAGGCTTTTGAAAGGCACTGTATATATAAAATACAGGGTTTAAACGTAAATAATGTAACAAGTAAATAATTCCACAAGTTTCAATTTTGGCTAAACTGTTCCTAAACCTTTCCTTTTCAGACAGAATTTCTTAAGTCTAGTAAAATTGTCTCTAATTTTTGAACAAGACAAATGTCTCTTAACCCACCTGCAAGGCTGCTCACAAACTTCTCCTGCCTGTTCTGGTAGAAGAGGTGAGAGCTGAAGATAAGCTCCAGGCTCTTGTTGCTAGCCTCCCTGGCACACGCTGACAGCATCTCATCCAGCAGAGCCATCTCATGGTCCCTTACGCTGCTAACGCTGGCCAGCGTGTGCTTCACCAACCGCAGGATCTTCCGGTTCACCACCAGCTGCTCAGGGGAAACTCCATCCGCCGCCCGCAGCGCTCTCCATTTAGTGCGGTAGTAGGAGAGCAGGAGGAAGAGCGTCTGTGGGTGGCGCTCCCGCTCAATGTTCTTCTCTAGCCCGGCGAGACATGATTCAATCAAGGGATGCTGGCTGGACGGATGAAGCTTCATGCTGCTGCTGAAAACCATTGAGATGTCCTTTTGGTTAAACTGGGATAGCCGAGCCTGGGACTCTTCCTCCAGAACCTGCACGATCTGTGAGTCACTGGGCAGCCCTGAGTGAGATGGCGAACACAAAGGATCAATACAAAAAAAATACATGTTTTTATATTAAAATTACTGCTGGGCAATGATTAATCACGATTAATCGCATCCAAAATAAACGTTTTTGCGTACATAAAATATGTGTGTGTATATTTATTATGTATATATAAATACACACACATGCATGTATACATTTAAGAAAAATGTGTTATTTTTATATATTAAATATATTTTTATATAATATAAATTATAAATATATACATGTAAATACATGTAAATATTTTCAAAATATATACTCTATGTGTTTGTCTTTATATATACATAAATATATACAGTATACACATATATTATATAAACAAAAACTTTTATTTTGAGTGCAATTAATCGTTGCCCAGCACTAATTAAAATATTATGTCAAGTATTTCAAACAACAATCTCTTTTTTTTTTTTTTTTTTTTTTTTAGTATTTGGGCATCCTTTTGCTTTAATAACAGCATGCATATGAGCTGCTATGGAAAACATATTTAATGTTTCCACCGTATTTTTTTGGCCTTTTTCCCCCTTGAATATTGTGTGCAGGTTTTCTCTCATCTTTAAATAAATGATTATTATAATAATAATTATTATTAAATATTTTTCAAAGATTTTATAATTATTTATTTAATTGTTTTAAAACTTTTTTAATATAGAAAATATTTTCAAACTGAGCTATACTACATCTAAAGCCATTTCAAATGACTTTTTTTTTTTTTTTTTTCCTTGAATTTTTGAGTATTTAAGAATATTTTGAAATCCTTTTGCTTTAATAACAGCATAAACTCAAGCTGGTACAGAACACATTTTGTGTTTGCACTAAGCACTTTGGAACTTTTTGCAACTTTTTTTTTTTCGCTTAAATATTCTTGGTAATATATATATATATATATATAGTGTCGGGGCTTTCTCTTTCTCATTTCTTTAAATAAATTATTTTAGCTATTATTATTATTAATAAATCCTTTAAGAATATTTTATAGCACATAATTTCAATAACATTTACTCTGTTCAATGGAAGTAAGGAAATCTGACCTTTTGGTCATGTTCAATGTCAATGTCATTTGCTTAATTAATTGATAATCTAATAAACAGCGCAAAATGTAATATTTAAAAGTTCCTGTCCATGTTATTTAAGTACAGTACATTCACTTTAGCTATGTTAAAGACTCACCAAGAGCAGCTACAGCATAAAGGCAGTTAACAATGCTGAAGTTGTCGAACTTGGAGCAGTCATTGACAATGGCATCACAGAGCGTCTGAAAATCCTGATTATCCAGAATCTGTCGTATGGTGTTCTCCCCCGAACCTCCGGCAGAGGACGCAGGTAAGGCCCCGTCACCCGCTCCTCCGCCTGATCCGCTCCCACCTGCCTGACCTCCAGCCTGCTGCAGCACCAGGAGCTGACCGATCTTCTGTAGGGCAATGGGGTAGTGATTGTGCGAGATCTTCCCTGGATTCTGGGTGACCCAGCGCAGAACTTCATCCACGGTGCGCGAGCGATCGATCAGCCGCTTCATGGTGAAGAAGGTGTCGTAGCTCATCTTCTCGTGGATGAAGTTCCAGGTCTTCTTCTTGCCGTGGTGCAAATGCGCATGGGGTTGGTAGTGTGGAGGGGGGAGGTGGGTGACTTGAGGGTGAGTGTGGTAGTGCTGGTGGGTCTGGTAATGGGGTCTGTGGGCGTCTAGACGGGCTTGATAAACAGGTGAGTAGCTCTGAGGCTGATGGACATGGGGGTGATGAGGCGGGAGCGGATGATGGTGGTTCTCCAGCATGGGCGGCCCTCCTCCCATCAGGCCGATGCGGCGACCTGGCTTGCCCCCACCACCGCTGTACATACGTGTGGTGTACATACTAGTGAGAGCACCTAGACTCAGTAGGCGAGAACACTGGTGGGGTGAGGAGAATCTCCTGCAAGTTAAGAGGCCAAAGCATACAGGCAGCCCCAGCATGGTATATAGGGTGGTCCAAAAGTGAAGTTCAAAAGAACACTCCTATAAACAGAAAGCACATCTTTTACTGAGTACACTTCACCGTACAAATGGTTTTATCAGTCTTTATCCAGCAGCTTTTAGTGCTGAACCACAGTGAGATGCAACATTACAGTTCAGCACTTATAGAAACTCATCTCCACACTAATGAATCAGGCAGGAGGTGCTCCAGAAATAGACGGTAACTTGAGAATTGTCAGGCTGATGTGCCCTTTCCATCAGGGGCTGAGTGGAGGAGAGGATATCCCGTCCTCACATCTGAATCAGACCTCATTTATGAATTAGGATATGATACTGATTCTAAAGTTGATCCAGATACAAAACTTTAAAAACAGCTATCCAGACAAGGATGTACACTAAAGTTTGGAGTCAGTAAGATTTTTTTTTAAAGAAATTAGTACTTTTATTCAGCAAGGAAGCATTAAATTCATCAAAAGTGAACTGTAAAGGCTTTTACATTGTTATGAAGAAATTATATTTTTAATACACACTGCTCTTTTGAACTTTCTATTCATTAAAGTATCCTGAAAAATGTAGCACGGTTTCCACAAAAATATTAAGCAGCACAACGGTCTTCAACATATATAATAATTTTAAAAAAATGTTTCTTGAGCACTAAATTAGCATATTAGAATAATTTCTGAAGGATCATGTGACACTGGAGTAATGGCTGCTGAAAATTCAGCTTTGACATCACAGAACTAGAAACATACAATAGTTATTTTAAATTGTAACAATATTTCACAATATTACTGTTCATACTTGTTTTTGATCAAATAAATGCAGCCTTGGTGAATATAAGAGGCTTATTTCAAAAAATATTATCGACCCTAAACTTCGGAATCACATATTCAGGATTGGAGGGACCACTTTAAAAAAGTATTGAAAAATGCATAACAAACAAGCACTAATCCAAATATTTTATACTGAATATTGCATTATGAGTCCAACTGCTGTAAACAGAGACTGGCATTACAAGTGCATCTGCTGTCAGTGCCTTATGCTGGTGTGTCAGTGGTTGGACTAGTCACTATGGAAACACTGATCCTATGACCACATCATCAGTTAGCCATGGAAGTGGTCTTCTCTGAGAACAACAACATTCTTAGACTATTTTAATGCTGTTTCCACAATATTTGCCCCCTTTAATGAAAATTCTGTCATCATTTATTTACACTCATGTTGTTTTAGACTCATTTGACCTTGTTACTTGCATGGAACACAAAAGGAGATATTTATAACCGTATGTCCAAGCTGCTCTTTTACATACAAAGAACTCAATGGTGGTTAAACCTGTCAAGTAAGATTTTCAGTGAATAACAACTTTGCAACCTTAACTTTACTGGGCTCCTCTCAAAAAGTTATTGTATTTCTTTAGACTTGGAATAGCCATATAAACAACTTTAATTATGCTTTTGTATTTACCTAATAAAAGTAGCTTTCCACAAAAATACTGAGCAGCACAACTACTTTCAACACTGATAATATGAAGAAATATTTCCTGAACATCAAATCAGCATGTGTGACAGTGAAACTCTAGAAATGGCTACTGAAAATTCAGCTTTGCCATCACAGGAATATATTAGACTTTAATATATATTATAGTACAAGTTCATTTCAATTGTAAGTTGCTCTTTTTTTCTATACAATGAACTCAATGGTGACCACAACTGTCAAGCATGTTTTTCATTGAATTTTTGAGCTCACAAAAAACTTTTGTATATCTTTGAAATACAATGTTTTTGTTCTTATTTACCTCATTCCCTAAACTTTGTGTTCCATGGAGGAAAGTAAGTCATTCTGGTTTGGGACGACATGAGGGTGAGTAAATGATGACAGATACTTCATTTAAGGTGAACTGTTCTCTTTAACACTTGTTAATAGCTTCATTGTACCTGTACAGTGACAGTAAAAAGCTTGAATTGTATTAAAAAACCTACCACTATAAAACAGACTAGACATAAAATGATTTTCTTTCAACATTGCCGTTAGACCTCGCATGATAACGTCGTTAAAAGCAGGCTTACATGTTTATCTCAGAGGATGGCGCATGGATGGATGTGCAGGGTCAGGAGGATGAGTTCGCACGCAGGAATTGGTAGCATTGGCAAGATTATTGCTCTCGGTTCAAATCGATTCGACGGCTAACTGTGCTGCACAGCCGCGTGGATTTACAAACTGATTTTTAATAAAGGCTTTAAGGGGGATGACATGTTGTAAAAGCAGGATTTATGGAGCATCTGCTGAGGCCCCGGAAGAGGAGCAGAGCTGAGCGCTGCTAACGAGCTGCTACACCGATGATTTCACAGTATCTGCGTGTTGAAGCTGCGGTTGATTTGCTCCGCGTCACGAAACGGCGAGAGTTTTATTCAAATATGGCTAATACAGTGCGTGAATTTGGTGCGATCCGGTAGGACATGGCTTGATCAACATGCACGACTCTTTTCCCAGCAGCTAAAGTCAGTGATTATCAGTGTAGGTGAAGGTAAAGCTGCCTGATCGGAACTATTTCTCTCTATGATCTCGATCCAGATTCACACACGAGACTCATCTCCTGTCGCCGCGGCGGACTCGTCTGTCAGGGTCTGTAACCTCGGGGTGCCCAGCCTTCCGTTACACTCCCCTTGCACTCCACCAGTGGTCGTCCGCCGCCCCGGTGATCGCCATGTTCCCGGAAGTCAACAGAGGCAGTCCGGAAACACGTGTTTGTCGGGCGGTGAGATTTTTTTTTTTTTCTGTCATAATATTAGTTTTTCTGAAAAATAACTAATAATTGTTTAATTATTGAGTTCATTATACAATACAAATTATTCAATACTCTATTTTTTTTAAGAATTTTAATTCAGAGAACAATAACGTACAAAAAAAAAAATAGAAAAGTGAAAAAGGTGCATAAATTATTCCAATATTTTATCACACAATTAAGGTCTTAATAGCTTTTTCTACCTACCTACCTACCTACCTACCTACCCATCTATCTATCTATCTATCTATCTATCTATCTATCTATCTATCTATCTATCTATCATCTCTGTGTGTGTTTATGTCTATTTATGATTATGGTTAATCTAATTTGTGGCTTGTGTTTTTTTTTTTAATGGTGAAAATAATTTATAAGAACTGCAAGAATCTAAAGAGATGAATAAATATGAACTTTTTTGTCAGATATGACATTATTCATTGCTTCCTTTTAGTATTTTTGTATTTTAGTATTTAGTATTATTGAACTTTGTTCAAATGTAATGTTTCTTCAAAATTGTTATTTCTACACATACTCTGTCACACTTTTCATATTAATTCAAACTATGATGCCTTTCTCCATTCTCTAAAGTCTGCCATTCTCAAGTAAATGCAAGACTACAAAAAAGGGAAGACTGTATTAGCATTTAAGTGCAACCTTTATTAATTTTATTTTAAGGTATATTACAGGATAATTTGCACAGGCAAGGCATTACTGAAACAAATGGTCAACATCATAATACTGACTTTCATATTTATATATTGCCTTCATTTCAAAGAGTACAAGTAAATCTAATTTAACACAAAAATTGATTTGTTTAATTTGAACTGATTTGAACATTGACATAAGCTAAATATTAATCTTTGCTGGACCTCCCCTTGAACTGTTCTTCTTATCCACATTAAAGGATTACAAATGGTTAAATGGTAGTATAATGGTTAAATATAGATATTTAACACTGCGACTATAGAAATAAACTCGATTTAATGGCTAGTTAATAAATAGGGTATGCTTATGTTTTTAGACACTGTAACCTCTTTCATTTTATTTTTTACTTTTAATGAACTTCTTGATTGCACTAGTTAATTTCAGTGGTCCTACTGTTTGAATAATTGTTTAAGTGCATATATTCCATGTAACTTCTCAGTTAATATGAGGTCATGAAAACAAGGTATGCCCAATGCTAACAATGTGAAAAAATGTTGCTTAAATTAGCTTTAAATGAAGTTTCATATGACATTGTCATACATCGCATGACAATGACATTTGACCTTCAAGTCCCTTAATGTAATTTGTGTTATATAAATTCAACCATTAAATATAACAGTGTCACATTGCAGGACATAAAATTAGACCTCGAACAATCAAATTAAAATGGCAAAACATACTGTTTAGGACCTCATACCAATTACAGAGAATCTTCATGACAAAAAGAATGCAACAGTTTATATGGCCACCCTTTCCCTGTTACTGGCAAAACAAATTTGGTTTTTGATTACTTCAGCTTGTTACTCAACTCATGGGTTAGACAGATGTCTAGCCGCCTTGTCCATATCCACTATTGCAACACACTAACCAACTTTGGCTCCAGTGTTGGGAACATTTAGCACTCAAAACATACAAATGTTAAGCCTGTAAGAAAGAATGAAATGTTAGTTATGATTAATTTAAAATGATTAATATTAAAAATTCCTTCACAACCCCCCTCTGATCATTTCTCTTACATGATCATCAACCTTCATTCATCAAATGAATTTGACATGCTTACATCATCCAATTATAGGTCTTCCAATGAATAAAGTAGCAGTTGCTGGTAACATAATTTTAAGCAATGGTCAAAACATTACCAAATACAGTGTGAAAGAAATTCTAAATTCTAACAGAATCTAAAAATCTACCTGAATCTTGAAGACAATATATATATAAAAAAACACTCAATCCACTTTGCTAATGTTAACGAACAAGACAATATTTCATATTTTTGACACTGAATCAGTTTCACGAAATCCATCATGACATGCTGAAATTTTCTAAAAGAAAGTGAGGTGTGAGATGGACACAAAAAGCTTGCTTGTTTTGCCTTCCCATGTTATACACTGCGTAAATATGCTATTGTTTTATTTCTGCCACAATAATAACCTTGGTACTGACCAGGATACTTAATCTAATTTATCCATGACCATTATTTTATTGAGCATATTCTTCCCTATGGGCCCACTTAATACATTTTACATACAGCTGTTTTGATGGAATTATTTATTTGTCTTAGTGTCTCTTCAAACACTATCTCTCAATCTTGATTGAGAGCTGAATGGAGAACATATATTGTTAGGAGTGGAATACCACTAAATCTGAACGGGTAACACAACGGCGGAAGCTACTGAAGCTACTTGTTGCTCATGAGCTGATTGGAGATCTCCTCACAATCCTGAATCCATGGTCAATTAATATTCCTATCTCGTACCACTGGGGATGACAGTATTTATGATTTCAAAAGTTTGGAATTTGGAGTTATTATTTTTATTGAATCTAAAATATTTCCTAAACTGTGGATTGTCAGTCAGTTGAAATTTTGATTCTGATCCTGCCACAAATGTGCATGACTGAATGTTCTCTTAGTCCTTAGGAAAAGTCTCAGGTGAAAGTTTCACGTTTTCCTGCATTGAATCAGTCTGTCGCTATGCTGACCCCTCAGAAATGTCATCTTCCTCTTTCAGGAGGGGAACATAAGGCCTATCAGCTACTTTCTCTTCTCTCTGTTGCTGTCTCTGCTTCTTTCCCACTCAAGTCTATTCGCTCCCACTTGTCAAGGCGTCTGCTCCAGAAGAGACTCAGAGAACTGCATGAATCAAATTGATCCTTTGTAAATTCTGACCAATATTGTGTCTAATCTCTCTTTCAACTGTCTCTTAATTTCAAAAGTCTGATCTGGTTGACAACAGTAGTTCCCCATTTTATTTTAATAAAGCAAGTTCTTCTTTGCAGTGAAAGAGCAAGCTATTTCTTTACAAAATGCAGAAAACAGCAGTCAACGTCTTTAATTAATATAGAATATGGTGTATAATGTACTAGCAAAGAATTATTTGTCTTTTCTCTTTACTAGAAACTAAAATTACTGTGCGATGTCTGTTGTCTGTTCAAATCAAAATTTCTATTTTACTTGGTCACCCAATCGCATTCTCAGTACACAATCCACAAGAGTTATCTTAAGGCGCTTTCGCACCGGAGGAACCTTTTTATAGTTCCTAGAACTACTGGTGGAAGTTCCTGCTTTTTGGTGTGTTCGCACCGCAGGAACTAGGAATGTGTTTAGTTCTAGGAACTCCATTTGGGGGAACTAATTTGGCTCCTACTTTAGAAGGCGCTTTTGCACAGTGTAGTTCTAGGAACTAGCCAGCAGGGTTATTCCTAGAGAACCAATTTCCCCTTCAGGCCATTTTCCTGGTTGCATTCACACCAGCAGCAGGAACTCTGAAGCGTTCGACAGCGAAGTCTTTATTCGCAGCATTTACAAACATCAACAACTGGTGAATGGAGGATACCGTGTTCGGAGCTGTTTTTGTTACGTGTCGTGGGTTTCGTGATAACGGAGATGGAATGTAATTTAAAAATAAATCCTTACTGTTTAGCCCTGAAGCCCATGTCCACACAGTGAAAAAATATTTTTTATTTTATTTACTAATTATTACTATAGCTTTTTACTATGGTAAATATGTAAATATAATTATATGCAGGTGTGGCTCATCTATAGGCAGGCAGGCAGGCAAAAGCCCTACCAAAATATTTATCAATTTGAAAACATAGATTCATACAATAAACTACCATTATACTACAGGGCTATTAAATGCATGAATCTGATTGGTTGGCGAACGTTCGAAGGTGTGCAAGGCAGGTGATTTTGCCAAATGATTTCAGTTATTTCAAAGGTCCTTATAGCTGACTATGAAATATATCTCAATACATAAATCAAGTCAGCCATAACTTCTGTTACTTTAAGTTTGCTGAGCAGAACACAAATTATGAGATGATGTGAAATCAAAAATCAAAATGGCAAGATGCAATAGAGGTTTGCTTTTGTTACATTTAAATTGAAATTGCCTTTTCTAGTTGTAAAGATTAAAACAAGGTTAAGATTGGACTCGGACTCGGCCCTTTTGGACTCAAACTTGAGTCTGACTCGGCCCATTTTGGATTCGGACTCGTCTTGGACTCAATTGGTTGAAGACTCGAACTCGACTTGGGTGGACTCGAACCCAACACTATAATGGTTCTCTAGGAACAACCCTACTGGCTAGTTCCTTGATTCAAACTTCAAGGCTTAAACAGTGTCAGTCTGAATTAAGGTCTTATTCAAGCAAAGAGCTTCCTCTCAGGGTAATTCCCCTGCTGAATATAGTAACAGCATTCGGTCAAGAAGCTGCTATCACTACCTGCCCAAATCCACAGGTGAGTGTCAGATCTCTAGCATCTATACACTGTGATCAGATGAGTGTAGAATCTGTAGCACTTCTAATTCTAAGCTGCAGCATAAATGACAGGTTGCTCTTTGGAGGAACAATGACATTTTATTGACAGCTTTCTAGGAGCACTCAATCATAACAGAGAAGTACATTATTCATATGTGGTAGAAATTCCCCACACGCACCTGACATAAGTTAAACTGGATGTCTCCCCACACTAAAATTATCCTCAGGTGATTTCTTTGACAAAAACAGTCCTTAGACAATTCAGTTAAGAATTACTGTTACCCAATGCATAAGAGTCTCACTCTGAGTCGGATATCGACTCGTGCCCTATGAACACTATCACTCAGGACTAAGATCTCTAGTGTTTCACTACACCTGCTGTAAACCTGCAGCAGGAAACAGACAGACTCAAGACAATGCCTTTAGACATGCTTTATTGACAGCCAGGAGGACCTCATACCAATCACACAGAATCTTTACGACAAAAAGAATCCAACAGTTTATATAGCACAGGTACATAGCAAAGATGACATATAGTTACTCTCTGTTAATGGCAAAGGATATTTGGTTTTTGATTACTTCAGCTTATTATTCAAGTCATGAGGTGTTATAGTTATTCTTATATTCAGACAGACGTCTAGACGCCTTGTCCATATGCATCCATTTTTTGCAACACACAAGTAACTTAAAGTATTTGTTTTTTTTATGGCCAATTGCAAATGTTCTTGATCCTTTTTACATCTCAGATGCATCCAAGACATCCAATTTGTTGCTGTTTATTTTCTCCTTTATGGAACAATGGATGTGATCCCCAGCAAGATGACTGTCATGACTGTTCACTGACGGGTGACTCTGACATTCATTCATTCTTTCTTTTATCTGCAATGAGAACAGTAAGAACCTTTTAGTGCAGGAATATCTTGACAACAAAGAGGATGGATCATGATGGTGTTCTGTGAATGCAGGAGGTTTATGTCCCCATGCATGGACTAATATAGTAATGTGATTTACCTCTTCCGTTTTTCTGAGAAGTAAACATGGTTCCATGGTTCCATTACAATCAATACAGGAAACCTGAGGCTGAGAAAAATACCACAGAATTGTGTAAAGGTTTTTCTACAATGACATCTACAGGTATTTAGACAATCCTTCTCTGATAGAAAATACTTACTGGCTTTTTGTGTATTTTACATTCTTTCCGATGGATGTGTTGTACTGTCACATGAGGTGGGTCTCAGTATCACATTGAGCATATTTTTATTCTGTCAAATATGGGAAAGATATAGGTAGCCTACATATAACTCTAGCATTAAAATGACAACTAAAGAAGCTTAAAATTTTTATATTTTAAGGCACATGCACAGAAAACAATTAATCAAAACAAACCAACAAATTACAGCTTATGAATTAAATAACTTACTTTACTGACAATGGTGTAAAAGTCAAGGTGTTTCCTTGATCCTTATTGCCTTGTTTTATCGTCTTGTCAACAATTTTTCTGTCATGATCGTTTAACTGATCATATTCCATTCCCTTTGTTGACTCCAACAGGAACAGAGCGCTCAACAGGAACAGTAAGCCTCTCATCTTGACCAGTAACTGAAGAGCTGTGCTGTTTGTCTGATGTTTTCAAAACCAGTTACTGCTGTCACGTCTACACAGATCACAACAGGTCTGCGTTGGATTGGGTCTGCTTCAGGATTGGTCTGCTCTGTAAGCAGTGGCCCTCCCCTAAGATCATGAAAATAGAGGGTTTCTGCAGGTTTTATAAAGTAAATTTAAGTTGCTTTAAAGATTTTTTAAGGAACACAATGTGTCAATACATATATTCTCTAAATTTACGAGTTGCATTTACCAACATTTACCAAGATTTCATTAGATAAATTTTTTTTTTAAATTATTTAAACATATTTTGGTCATAAAAACACAACTGACAAAACTTGCATTGCAAATACTCTTTGGTACAAGGAACATTTCCTTAATTGAACTACATTTCTAAACCACAGTGCTCAGAAAATATGTAAGATATAAAAACTACATTAACATTCAATACCCTATAATCACCAAAAATCCATCCTTTAACAGCTTTTTTAAAACTTGTTGAATGTTGTTAAACCCTTTAATGACACTGGTAATTTATTCCATGCAATTGCACTTGTGTATAAAACAGTATTATTCCCCACCAAACATTTAAATATTATAATCCCCACCCCTAGTGTCATAGGTATGCTGATCTAATACCATATCAAAATAATTTCCTAAATAACTTGAAACCAGATGATGAAAACTTTTCTGTATTGTACAAAAAAAAATAAATAAATTTTTCAACTGATATACAGGCTTAAAACCTTAAAAAATTCACTACTTAAATGAAAGCAAGGATTAACTTTCAACATTTCAAACTTATTTTGAGACTTCTGCAATTTATTTTTCACACTCTGCAAACAACTGTACAACAAAAAGGCTGCATAATCAAAATGCGGTTGTATAATATTAGTGATGTATTAGTCTGTAATAAAAAAAATAAATATATACATAATCTGAGATTCTCAAGGCATGAATTTAAGGTTTATCTGATGCTCCTGATGTTTGCCTGTTTTTTTGCTTTCAAAGTACAAATGGAAAGTTTACACATAACCTCTGATAAAACATTCAATGTTTGATTTGAACTCAAAGCAACATATGCAAATATTACCCTTGACTCATGGCTGCATTTCCACTATTTATACCATGTTTATTTCAATTTACTATACTTTAACCATAATTCCAGTGCCTGTTATTCTTCTAAACAGAGGACAATGATCACAAAAACAACTGCTATTTAAATGTATTTTCAATACATCAAGCTATTGGTAGCCAGTGTAACCTGATGAAGATAGGAGTAACGTGAGCTTTTTTCGGCTCATTAAAAACCACTCTCGCTGCTGCATTCTGGATCAGTTGCAGAGGCTTGATAGTACATGCGGGAAGGCCAGCCAAGAGAGCATTTCAATAGTCCAATCTGGAGAGAACAAGAGCTTGGACAAGGAGTTGTGCGGCTTGCTCTGACGGGAAGAGTCTAATCTTCCTAATGTTTTACAAGGCAAATCTGCAGGACCGGGCTATTGTAGCAATATGGTTGGTGAAGCTTAACTGATCATCGATCACAACTCCAAGGTTCCTGGCTGTCCTGGAAGGCGTTATGGCTGACAAACCCAGCTGTATAGAGAAGTTGTGATGAAGTGATGGATTGGCTGAGACCACGAGCAGTTCTGTCTTAGCAAGGTTGAGCTGAAGGTGATGGTCATTCATCCAGCTAGAAATGTCTCTCAGACAGGCTGCAATGCGAGCAGCTACAATTGGATCATCTGGTTGGAATGAGAAGTAGAGTTGAGTGTCATCAGCATAGCAGTGATACGTAAGAAAAGCCATGCTTCTGAACAACAGATCCTAATGACAACATGTAGATGGAGAAGAGAAGTGGTCCAAGCACTGAGCCTTGAGGAACCCCAGTAGCAAGAAGTTGTGACTTAGAAACCTCACCCCTCCAAGACACACTTTAAGGACCTACCTGAGAGGTAAAACTTGAACCACAGGAGTGCGGTTCCCATCTTTCTGAAGGTGGACAGGAGAATCTGGTGGTTAACTGTGTCAAAAGCAGCAGACAGATCCAGAAAGATGAGCACTGAGGATTCGGAAGCTGCTCTTGCCAGCCTCAGGGCTTCAGTAACCGAGAGCAGGGCAGTCTCAGTTGAGTGGCTGCTTTTGAAGCCAGATTGGTTGTTGTCCAGGAGGTTGTTCTGTGCAAGAAACATAGAGAGCTGGTTGAACACAAGTCACTCAAGTGTCTTTGCAATGAATGGAAGAAGGGATACCGGTCTGTAGTTTTCTAAAAGTGCTGGATTTAGAGAGGGTTTTTTAAGCAGTGGGCTCACCCGAGCCTGCTTAAATTCTGTGGGAAATGTACCACTGTGAAGAGAAGTGTTGATAATGTGAGTAAGCGCAGGTATGACCGAAGAAGAAATGACCTGAAGGAGGTGAGTGGGGATAGGATCAAGTGGACAAGTAGTAAGATGATTGGAAAGGATAAGTTTGGAAACGTTCGTCTCCGAGAGTAGAGAGAAGGAGGAGAGAGTGCGTGTACTTGTCGTTATGAAGTTATCATCAGTTTATGGCAGTGGCGTGCACAGACCTCCGGAGGGGCAGGGGCAAAATGGCATTATGGGGGCACAATCGCGGAAATTGAAATTGCGGACCGGTAGAAATCGCGGACCGGGGGCACGTAGACCGGACCACAAGGGCACTTTAGCGTCGGACCTCAAAGGGGCAGGGGCTCAAGCCCCCCTGGCCCCCCCCCATGCACGCCACTGGTTTGTGGTGTGGGGAATTGGTCACTGATGGTCCTTGTTTTATTTGTGAAAATTGCAAAGTCATCAGCTGTAAGAGTTGATGCAGGAGGAGGGGGAGGAGGACAGAGAAGAGAAGAGAAGAGAACGTTTTGAAAAGTGTGCGAGAGTCAGAACAGTTGCTAATTTTGTTGTGGTAGTATGTCATTTTAGCAGTGGAGACACTGCTTTGCAGAGAAGGAAGAGAGGACTGACTGATACACACTAAGGTCGGTAGAGTTTTTTGATTTGCACCATTTCCTCTCTGCAGCCCTGAGTTTAGTGCGATGTTCACGGAGAACATCCGACAGCCAGGGGGCAGAGGGGGTAGCGCGTGCTGGTCTGGATGAAAGGGGGCAAAAGTTGTCTAAGCAAGATGTTAGAGTGGAGCAAAGAGTGTCAGTAGCAATGTTTGTGTCCAGTGCTGAAAACTGAGAGGGTGAAAGAGGTGAGGATGAAACCATTGAGGATAGACGAGAGAGAGAGTGTGAGTGTAGGTTACGCTGAAAGGTGACCTGCGGAGGAGTGTGTGCTGTGTCAGGAGTTAGTGTGAGGTTAGAAGTTATGAGGAAGTGGTCTGAGGTGTGCAGTGAGTAACTAAAGTGTTGTCAGTGGAGCTGTAGCATGTGTAGATGAGGTCATAAAGAGAAAAGACTGAAACAGACCCAAGTGTCATATTTGAAGAATTTATTGTTCTGACATTTGAAACCAAGAGCATCATAACAGGCTAATGACAACATCTTAAACAATGAGAAGGGTGCACACACACACACACACACACACACACACACAGACAGCCTGATCGGAACATATGTGTTGCTTTAATAAGTACTTTTACATTTTCGCTCATATCTCAACAACCATGAATGTTACAATCAAAATTTGTCCTTGCTCTGATTCTCTGTGTCAAGCTGAACAAAACATATATCTTGGATTTTTTTGCCATGCATAAAATTATTCCACCATTTTGAGCTGTTTTATAAACATACTTTTTCAAACTCCTCCTAGGCCATTTGTCCAATTAATACCAAATTTTGTATGTATCATCTAGAGATGCTGTTGACAAAAAGTTATCAAAAGAATTTGGATTCTTCAAATGGTTTAGAAGATATAGTTTAATAAGTGTATGGAGCAATGGCTACAAAATGAATTGGCTTATATCTTCAAAAAAGTTTGGCTAATAAAAATTCTTTTGACAACTTTTTATCCTTAGTGTCTATAGAGTATACAAGAAAAAATTCATGAGAATCAGTAAAGTGGTTTAAGAGGAGATTGAAAAAGAAATTTTCGCCAACTCATTTTTGAACACTATCACTCGAGCACAAAGATCTCTAGTGTTCCACTGCACCTGCTGTATACCTGCAGCAGTAACCAGACAGACTCTAAACAATGCCTTTGAATATGCTTTAATCACGGCCAGGAGCACCTCATACCAATTACAAAGAATCTTCACGACAAAAAGAATACAACAGTTTATATAGCATAGGTGCACGGCAAAGATGTCATGTTTCATTACATTTTTGTCTAATATAATTGGCTCTTCAGATGGGCAATTTAGCAATGTCTGTAGATTAGGATGTTAATAGCAATTGTCTGATGTTGATTGTTGTGGGTTGGGTTTAACACCATGGATTTAAACCTAGCTTTTCCAAAATCGAATAGATTAAATGGTTTAGAATAATCTGACAGATTTAGGCCTGCAGTTGAGAGAGCCAAATTCAATTTGTCATTCATTGTGCTATTAGAATTTTTCAAACTTTTAGTTGTTGCTCATGAGCTTCTTAGAAGAAGATTGGAGATCTTGACACAATCTTAGATCCATGGACAATAAACATTCTTATCTTGTATTTCTGGGGATGACAGCATTTGTAATCTTAAAAGTTTGGAATTCGGAATAATTATTTTTATCTAGAAAATTACCTTTACCTCTGCGTGGATTTGTCGGTCAGCTGAACTTTTGATTGATCCTGCCACAATTTTGCATGGCAGGATGTTCTTTTAGTCCTTGAAAGTTTCACCTTTTCCTGCATTGAATCAGTCTGTCTCCATGCTGACACCTCAGAAGTGTCAACTTCCTCTTTTAGGAGGGGAGCTGAAGGTACATCAGCTACTTTCTCTCTTTTGCTGTGCCTCTGCTTCTTTCACTCTAGTCTATTCGCTCTCACTTGTCAAGGTGGCTGTTCCAGAAGAGACCCAGAGAACTGCATGAATCAAACAGAGTACAACAGAGAAGTACATTTTTCATGTGTGGTAGAAATTCCCCATACGCATCTGACATAAATAAGTTAAACTGCATGTCTCCCAACACTAAAATTATCCTCAGGTGACTTCTTTGACCGTACTGCAAAAACAGGCCTTAGACAGTTCAGTTAAGAATTACATTTACAGTTATGCATTTAGCAGACACTTTTATCCAAAGCGACTTACATTGCATTCAAGTTATTTTTTTATTTTTTTTTACATTTTATCAGCTCTTGCTTTCCATGGGAATCGAATCCATGATCTTGGCATTGCTAGTGCCATGCTCTACTATTTGAGCTACAGGAAATTACTGTTACCCAATGCCTAAGAGTCTCAATCTGAGTTGGACGACATCTCATCCCCTATGAACACTATCACTCAGGACTAAGATCTCTAGTGTTCACCTACACCTGCTGTAAACCTGCAGCAGTAACCAGACAGACTCCAGACAATGTCTATGCTTTAATCACAGCCAGGAGGACTTCAGTACAACAGTATACAACAGTTTATATTGCATATGTGCATGGCAACAATGACATGATTCATTACATCATTTTTGTCTAATATAATTAGTTCTTCATAGTAGTATACTATGTAGTAGTAGTAGTGCTTGTTAGTCAAGTCGTGAGTTGTTATGGTTATTCTTATATTCAGACAGGCGTCTAGCCTCCTTGTCCATATACATTTGATATTTCAACAAATTAACTTTGGCTCAAGTGTTGAGGATGTTTAGTACTCAAAAGCATCCAAATGTTAAGCCTGCAAGAAAATACATTTTAGTTATGATTAATTTAGAATGATTACAATAAAAAATCCTTCACACATTACATTTCATTAATATATATATATATATATATATATATATATATAATTTTTTTCTTTTTTTTTCTTTTCTTTTTTTCAAATGGCCAGTTGCAAAATGTCCTTGATCCTTTTTACATCTCAGAAGCATCCAAGACATCCGGTTTGTTGTTCATTTCCTCCTTTTTGGAACAATGAAGATGCTGCCCCAGGAATATGCTTGTTATGAGTATTCACTGACGGGGGACTTTTTGGACATTTCTCCATCCTTTTTTTTATCTGGAAGAAGAGTAAGAACCTTTCAGTGCAAGAATATCTTGACAACAAAGAAGATGGATCATGATGGTGTTCTGTGATTGTAGGAGCTTTATGTCCCCACGGACTAATAATGTGATTTACCTCTTCCATTTGTCTGAGAAGTAAACATGGTTCCATGGTTCCATTACAATCAATACAGGAAACCTGAGGCTGAGAAAAATGCCACAGAAATGTGTAAAACTGACAGGTTTTTCTACAATGACTTTTACAGGCATTTAGACAATACTTACTCTCTTTTCTTCAGTTTTACATTCTTTCCGATGGACACTCGGTTTTGTGCTGGCACAAGAGGTGGGTCTCAGTATCACATTGAGCATATTGTTATGCTGTCATATATGGGAAAGATACAATAACGCTATTATAAAAATGACAACTAAATATACATGTAAGAGAAGCTTACATTTTTTAGCTTACATTTTTATGGAGTACTTTAAGGCACATGCACGGAAAACAAAATCAAAACCAACAAATTACAGTGTATGAATTAAAAAACTTACTTTATTGACAATGGTGTGAAAGTCAAGGTGTTTGTCTTTTCCATGATCCTTATTGCCTTGTTTTATCGCCCTGTCAACAATTTCTCTTTCATGATCATTTAACTGATCATATTCTGTTCCCTTTGTTGACTCCAACAGGAACAGAGCACAAAGCAGGAACAGTAAGCCTCTCATCTTGACCAGTAACTGAAGAGCTGTGCTGTTTGTCTGATGTTTTTCAGAATCAGTTACTAGCTGCTGTCAAGTCTACACAGATCACAACAGCTGTGATTGGTCTGCTTTGTAAGCAGTGGCCCTCCCCTAAGATCATGAAAAAAGAGGGGTTCTGCAGGTTTTATGTGGTAAATTTGTTGTTTTGAAGAACTAAGGTCAAGTAAAGAAAAAATCAGGAATAAAGGAAACACAATGTGTCAATACATATGTTCTCTTAAAATGTATAAGCTGTATCAGTAGCACCTTTTTGTAAGACAAATAAAAAAAGAATTCATTTAAACACATTTTTGGTCATAAAAACACAACTGACAAAACTAGCATTGCAAATACTCTTTGGTACAAAGAACATTTCCCCAATTTATGTAAGATATAAGAACTATCTATAATCACCAAAAAGCCATTCTTCAA
>JAFVLL020008948.1:76531-96755 GCA_021397915.2 Tor tambroides
GCATTGCTAAGAACTTCATTTGGACAACTTTAAAAGCGATTTTCTCAATATTTAGATTTTTTTGCACCCTCAGATTCCAGATTTTCAAATAGTTGCATCTCAGCCAAATATTGTCCAATCATAACAACCCATACATCAACGGAAAGCTTACTTATCCAGCTTTCAGATGATGTATAAATCTCAGTTTCTAAAAATTGACCCTTATGACTGGTTTTGTGGTCCAGGGTCACATATTTCAAAAAGATAAAAGTAAAAAGTATATCTAAGTGATTATGATGCAGGATTATACTGACAGCTTCAAAGTGATCTAGTACTTAAATATCTATTAAGGGTTTACAAGCAGCTTACATATCCAAATGGTGCGGTGAAGAACAGCAGAAGCCCAGTAATCATCAGCACCATCATGAGGGAGAAAAGTAATCCATGACAGGTGGTGAAGTCAACCTAGATGACAGAAGACAACACTCTATCAAATTACACATAAATGAAGCACTTGCAAGAAGCTGTTTAGGACAAAATGATCTCACCCTGGATTGGAAACAGAAGAGCGTGATGGCCAGACACACCAGTGCTGTGATGCCCACACACATCATCACCACTTTGGTATTATGGTAGCTGAAGATAGAAAAAGAGTGAAATTAAAAACTGAAAGTAGTGCTGCAAATTCGACACATACAACACACACACACACACACACACTGGATGTATCCATGGACGTAATGGTCTTTATACTGCATGAACTGTATTTTTATAACATTACCCTAACCCTAACCCTCACACAAAACTTTCTGCATTTTTAGATCTTCAAAAACTGTGTGATTTATAAGCTGTTTTCCTCATGGGGACCAAAGGACAAGGATTTTGGATACTGCAATCTTTGCATAGGGTATACCTGAACCACACACACATCCACTAACATTTTCTCAATTCAGAGAGCTAAGATATCTTAACCATTATAAAGAATATTTCACCTCTAGCAGTGCTTTGTGTTTTATATTAATAGAATATGAGGTAATAAGTTTAAATATGAAGTTTTTCTTACCTGGCTAGCATGCCTGCCATATAGGACATTGCCAAAGTCTGAAAATAAAGCAAGAATATTCAACACTTTCTTTTTCTGGTGGTTAAAAAAAGTTAAAGGATAGTGAATACTTATTATTATACTTATTACAAATGAGTGTTTATTATCAATGAGATTACTTACAAAAATGGCTAGAAGGATCATATTGGTAGGGTATCTTCGTCTGTAGATGAAACAAACACTGATAGATAAGTGATGGATAGAAGAAGAAGCTCACAGTTCCTGACATCCCACATCTCCTATGCTGGTCTCAAACTCAAAAACAAGCAGAATGTATAATAAAAAGTATCTTCTTACCGTGCATTAGTACTGCATACAAGCATCAGGTATGTTCCCATGAAAGTCATGCTGGACAAAAACAAAGCAGTGTCACCAACAGGGTAAATATAATTCAAACAAAACCTCTAATGAGGAAATAGAACAGTGTATAATTCAGTCACTTACTATGAGGTCAGATAGAAAACTCGATTGTACTGTACAAACTTCCGGACTGGCTCACTGTGAAACACAGAACGGTCATCAGTTACAGTGCTTTCTTTTAAAAGTGGGATAAATGGATAAAATGGGGTTGTGTCTTGTACTCTGAAGTGTGTATCACTTACCAAAATGTGAAGAGTGACACCACACTAAATGTGACCATGAGCTGAACCATGAGGATACAGAAGACCTGCGAATGAAATACATGCTTTTCAAGACTAGGATGTTTATACAGTACCATTTAATCATCCTTAAGATTTATGAATGTTTTTGAAAGACATCTCTTAAGCTCATCAAGACTGTATTTATTTGATAAAAAATACAGTAAAACAGTAATGTTGTGAAGTATTATTACAATTTAAACTCCAGCCTTGAGTGTCACATGATCCTTCAGAAATCATTCTTATATGCTGATTTGGTGTTCAGGAAATATTTCTTATTATTATCAATGAGTGCGTTTACATGGACCCTCTTAATGCGATTATAATGAGATTTTGACAATATTGCGATTAATCTTTACCTCATGTAAACGCAATACTTCGATTTAAATAATGCGATTAAGCTCATAATCGCAGCAAGCATAATCGTATTAACATAGGTGGTGTACGCCGATTTTAATCGAAATATACAGGCATGTAAAGTAAACACATTAATCGCAGTATTGCCACTCTGACCAAAGTGCGCATGCGCTTGTGACATACATGAATAACGTGACACGCACCTGTAATAATACGGAGATTACGCTGCATTCACATGCTATCGGAATTATCATAAATACGAGTCTCCTCGTCGGAAATTGGCCATATAAGGCCTCTCTAAGGCCGTTCGTGTCCAATTTCTGACTAGGAAGCTCATATTTACGATCATTCAGATAGCACGTGAATGCAGCATAAGAAACGATGGCGGGGAAGAAAGCATCGCATTCTGGGGAAAACACAACTAGCTGCCAGCAGTCATCCAGAAACGGCGAGAAGAACGCGACGGCAGGTATAGGCAAATAAATTCCATCACATTTCTATGGCGCCGGAAAAGCATAGAATACACCCATACAAAATCATTATGCATCAGACGTAAATAAATTAAACCAGCGGCCAGTGACACACCTGCTCTTTCTGAGTCCATCATTTGTGCTGTCCAGTGGGCTATGTGAATAATGTAGAAAAAAATTAACCACAATTCTTGGCAAGTAATAAGAATAATGGAAATTGCATGTAACGGGAGTGCAGGCTTGCTCTTGACATGTAAACATCAAAATGCGATTAAGTCCTTACTCTGATTATTGGAAATAATCGCATTATTCGTGCGCATGTAAACGTAGTCATTGTTGAAAACAGTTGTGTTGCTTAATATTTTTGAAGAATCTATGATACATTTTAAAGAATTCCTTGATGAATGTAAATGTCAAAAGAACAGCATTCATTTGAAACATTAACATTAACTTTAGTACTGTCTTACTGACACATAATTTCTGCTGCAAATGGAAAAACAATTGAATCAGGACTGTCACACCTTCCTGATGAACATGCGGCGGATATTCTTGTCCTCCCAGTTGCTTCCACTGAGGCCGTCGAAGCTGCTGCTGGAGCTCGGGTCAGAGAAGGGTGAGGACATGTCTGCAGCATACGCATTGGAATATCCTGGACCTAAACAGACATTTTGCACTATTAACTTTGTTCAAACAAAGAAGAAAGACATCAAAGATAATGCTCCTTGCTTATTACCAAAATTTCTGCATCTATAACTATAGATGTTATAAGAAATGGTCACTTACTGGGGCCGGGATGCACATAAGCCCAGCTGGGATGCATGGGCATGGTTGGGGGCGGCATTGGGGGCGGCTGGGAGGCGTAAGTGAAGCTACCACTTCCTTGTTCTTTATCTCCTGCAGTAGCTTCAGCATAGCTGGGTGGGGCTGCTGGCAGACTCATGGTCTACTGTAAAACAATACCATTAACACAATGAAAGAAATCATCTGAGGATAGAATCACAACTAGATACTTGAGCACCCCGGCTTACATTAATATTTTATGCCTCAACACCAATGGAACTTTGTAACTCTTCACCACATGAATTCATTATGAGCCTAACACTTGGATCCTTTCCTGTTTTAAGCCAATGGTTAAAGAACAGCTTTATAAAATTATCTTTCAACAGACCAGATTATAATGTTTATACATTAACTCTGTACAGCCTGACATTTGATATAATAGACAAAATATTTTTTTTAATGGAAGAGTTTATTGAACCTGTACACAAGAGTAAAAGAAAACCTAAAAAAATGTGAATATGTTTTGTACCATATTTGATGCATCAGGCATTTATGGCCCATACAGAAAAAAAATACTTCAGTTTTATACAGAGGCTTAAACTGAGCAAAAATATGTAATTTGGTGCAGATGTTATTTATATGTCCAAACAGTAAGCTTAACTGATAGCTTGTAATGCAAATCAATCAGATTCTTATAACAGTATAACAGATTTTTGCATAACAATAATAGTGGTCACTCTATATCTCCTAACAATATGTCTTAGTAAGATGATAGTTTTATGATAAAAGCTATGTAGTATTTATTGTAGGGGCAAAACATATAATGCAATACAATACAGTGATGACTGAGACAAATAAACGTTCCTCAAATTTCTGATGTATCATATTTAATACTCACATTTTAACATGATTTGGATGATCAAGCAAACTTAAGTGGCTTTAATGCAGTAATTGTTTATCTTACATCTAAGTTATTCTTACATCTACTTTTAAAAATAATTAAAGATTTCACAGCAAAAAGACACGTTTACCACATCTTGAATGTGGACGTTTTTAAAATTATACTTAATGATCTTTTTCTTGCTAAAAAGCAACCAGATGACAGAAGGCATGTAGAAGATTGTGTAGAAGTTTTTCCCCCTTTCTTCATCGAAGTGGTGATCATGCTGATAATTTAGAGGCGGCTTTAGAAATTAATGTATCAATTATGAGCAGTGGCATTTACATGGTTAATTGTACTGTAAAAAGTGTTGTGTTATCCATCAGTTATTATCAATAATAAACATTGAACATCAGTTTAGATGTTGACCGGGCTAGTGAATGCAGAGCAGTCAAATACACCGCACAGCAGTCTCTTATCCTAAACTAATAGTCTTAATGAATACTATTATACCAAAGTCAGCAGCAGTGACAGGACTGATATACATAGTGACAGATCTTAGCTTAGCTAGCACATCGATGACACTTTTCAAGCCCATTCTGTCGTGCAGGAGACGACAAATGATTTGCGCACATAAGAATAACGCTGATAGCAATTACTTTAAAATGTACGTTCAAATTAATTAGTTATAAATTAAGTTCTGTATTTAAGCAAGATCTTACCTTACTGTAACAGCTAATGTGACACTCGAGATCACCAAGTAAAAACAATGTACTCAATCATGTAATGACGTACATCCGGTGTTTCCGGAAATGATAAACGCGAATCATAGGCAAGATGGAAAATGTATTTGTGCTAGTGGCACAGTTTAAGCAAAATACTGTTCTGTATTTATTATTGAACATTCTGACTAAATATTTTATTTTACAGCGAAAACGTGCTGTTGGTCATACAAGTCAAAAAAATAAATGACGGCAATATCTCCATAAATGCAAATTTTCGGGGTACAAATCCGTGCTTTTTAGAATTAAAAATGAGTGTTATACTGAATAAACCTTACCTTTAAATAAAAACTAAACGTAGCTATTTTTTTCTTTGTTAAAAACTGTTTACACATGGGCACACTGTTCAACATATCTAAATATATACCAAGATAAAAAAAAAAAATATATGAGCTGTGAATTATGACCCCCCCCCCTCCCTTTCCATTATGCAACATTTTGTAAAATATTAAAGAGACATATTTATTAATCCCAGTTTGATTACAAAGGCAGAGAGGCAGCTGGAATCTTTCAGCTTTGCAGACACTAAACCATAGTCCTCTTTGTTCTGTAAGAAACCAAGGCAATAGATTTTAATGTGCAGAATATACAGAGATTTTAAACTCCAAGAAAAATGTACAAGCCAAATCAATAAATGTACACTTTTAATTAG
The DNA here is from genome assembly GCA_021397915.2 of Tor tambroides. Classification (NCBI taxonomy): domain Eukaryota; kingdom Metazoa; phylum Chordata; class Actinopteri; order Cypriniformes; family Cyprinidae; genus Tor; species Tor tambroides. The sequence continues at coordinate 82,172 of JAFVLL020008948.1, forward strand.
ACATCATTATTGCAAATACAGCTTTAAACAATATTTGATAAAATAAAAACCTCATCAAGAGTCCTTGAAATTTACTTTATCGTTCATATGACAGTCTTTGTCCTATAGACCTTCCCTGTTCTAGTACAAAAAAACAACTTAAGTGCACATCCATAATTTTTAATAGGTTTTTTTTTTTTTAAAGTAAAGTCCAAATACTGTGATGCATATTAACACACAAAAAAGAAAACAAGACAGCTACTTCCACTGGAAACCCCAGTGACTGACTCGGGTGTTAAAGGTAGTACTAAAACTGCAGTCTAGCCAGCATGCTTGTATTTCCTGGAGAGCAATAGTCTGGTTGGCAGAGATGTTGGAACTGCCTTCTATGGGGGCTCTATTGGCTATAAATCATGCATCTGTTTGTCGATTTTTGATTTTAGATGTTCCTTGTAGGCCAGAATGTCCCTGCTCCATTTTGTGATGGTCTGCTTTTCACAAACCCAGATCTCTTGAGCCACCTGCAAGGAAACAAACCAATATTACTACAAAATAAAGACCTCATGTCAGCTGCATTAGCCTGACAGAGATAAAATGATAGTTAAATGTACAAGATGGGCAAGATCACATTACCTGCTGAATAAGCCTAAAGTCGTGGCTGACCAGCATCATACCACCCTCAAATTCATTGATGGCCTCAGCCAGAGCGTCAATAGTTTCAATGTCAAGGTGATTGGTCGGCTCATCAAGAAAGAGCATGTGGGGATTCTGCCAGGCCAGCCAGGCAAAGCAGACACGGCACTTCTGCCCATCGGACAGATTCCTAATCGGGCTCACCTAGTTTAAAAAGGAACACGTCAATTAATAAAGTAGGATTTATTTGCAGTTTAAAATAAAGTAAAAAAAAAAAACAACCTACCTGCTGTTTGCCAGTGAGTCCATAACGGCCAATGATTTTCCTCATTTCTTCTTTCTCCTTAATCTCAGGGTAACACTTCATCATGTATTCCAGAGGTGAAAGGTCAAGCTCCAGTTGCTCTGTTAGATGCTGGAGAAAGAAACAAAACCTCACAAGTTAATATTATTAAAACCAGTCTAAAGCCACTGAACTCAAATTATCTGGTGGTATTTCAATATTAACAATAAAGTTATTAATTTGCTTATTACGTTAGTGCCATTATCTTCACTAATATCACTATGATCCATTATAATTACTACTATATTACTACATAAATGTCATGACGGTCTAGCCAACAGACCTGATGATATCGTCCAATTTTCACATGGGAGTGTTTTCTAATCATACCATCTGTGGGCAGGAGCTGAAAAGAGATGTTTTATATAAACCACAATACTAAAGAGTCCAAATTACATAAAATGTGTGAACACCAAATTTAAATGCGTTTATTAAAATGTGACTTACCTCTCCAGTGAGGAGCTTCAGCAAAGTAGACTTGCCCGCCCCATTGGGCCCTACAAGGGCCACCCGTGTGTCCAAGTCAATTCCAAACTCAAGGTTCTTATAAATATGTGGCTATATAACAAAAAATGCACAAAAAAAGTGAGAATCTCAACCCAGAGAAAGATGCAATAAAAGTGTGTAAAATGTGGTACTGTTTATTAGACCTGCGTACCGTATTTTCCAAATACCTGAAGCTGACATTCTGAACCATAATGACAGGAGGAGGGATCTTCCCACAGGGAGGAAAATAAAATGACAGGGTCTAAAAGGAGAAGGTAGCTTGAGTCATTTTGCAACTGACTGAAATGTGGCATACAGCAACAAAAAAGGCAAACTGCATAGAGTTGTGCCTGAGATCAAGTGGAAACGGTTCTCATTACCTTGTCATTCACAACACGCTCAGTAAGACCTGAGGCAACCATCTTCTGTAGAGTCTTCTCTTTGCTCTGAGCTTGTCTGGCCAGCTTGGCAGAACCGTGACCAAACCGAGCAATGTAGTTCTGAGGATCAACAGGAACACGTTTAGATAACCACATCAAATCACAAGATAAGCGGTTAGAGAAAGGTACATGCAGAAGTAGCTCACCTTCATATGTGCTATCTGGTCCTGCTCCCAGTTAAACCGCTTCATCTGATTCTCCTCCAGTTCCTCTCGGGTCTTTACATACTGGTCATAGTTGCCCTTTACAGAAGAGGATGAATGATAAAATAAATGAAACTGCATATTTGTAATTATAAGAAATCAGCCCTAAGTGCTTAGGGGGGACAGAATTAGTCTTTTTACCGTGTAATATTTCAGCTTGCGCTGGTGCAGGTGAATAATGTTGGTACAAACGCCATTAAGGAAGTCCTGAGAATGAGATATTAAAACCAGAATTCTTTTGAACCTGTCAGGGGAAGAAAAGAAATACTTGAGCACACAGCTCTCAGCATAGTGTTTGCAAATAACAGAATGCATTTTGTAATATAAGAATTTATTTAAAGGTGCGCTTGTTAAGGTGTAATTACACACTTAATTATTAATTGTTACAACATGCATAACTATAGGGTTAGATTAGAGTGGTACTCTAACATCTTCAAACAAAACTGCATGAGTTGTGCTGACAGATCAGTTAAACGCTTCGGTCTAGTTTTTGTCAAAGCTCTATCCATACCAAGAACAAACTGCTTGATGGAAGAGCTACAATTCGGCCTTTTGTTAACATCATTTCATCAGCAACAATTCACAAGCAAATTATAAATATAAATCCTTTCATGCAATATTCTCACATAGCCTTTGTATTAAAAATAATGACTTACTGACTGAGCTCTTCCTCCAGCCACACACATGCATCCAAGTCAAGGTGGTTTGTTGGCTCATCCAACAGCAACATGAAAGGCTTGAGAAACAGTGCCCTGAAGATTTCAGAAAAACCATGAGTTGAAATGGTTGACAGATATATGCAAATGCTTTCATAGAAATGCATGGGGATCAGAAAATACGCTTCATACAGTTTTTGTCACTGCACAGTTAGCACAAAGCAACTGTGCTATCATTCGGCCTTTTGTTACATCATCTCCCAGCAGCTCTAAACTTTGGTGTTAGATTCTGAAAGCTCACCGAGCAAGAGCAACACGCATCCTCCAGCCACCACTGAAGTCTTTGAGTTTCTTCTGCTGCATAGCAGTAGTGAAGCCCAGACCGTGAAGGATCCGTGAGGCCCTCATCTCAGCTTTATCAGCATCCAGCTCCTCCAAACGCTCATACAGCTCCATCAGCTTCTCACATTCAGCTAAAGTTTGATAAACAAACATAAACAATTAAATTCACAAATTACAAGTGTTCCTCAACCATGAGATTCCTTAAAAACTGAACAGAATTAAGGAGCCTTCTCAAGCTGAAATGTTCAATATACCATGCCTAGGAAAGGAAGCTGTTACAAAAACAGTTCCTATGAAAACGTGGAAAGATTTCATTTTGATCTGACCTATTTAAAAAATGGTTCTCCAGCAAAAATGTGAAAATGTTCATTAAACACCATTACATGTTTATCCTTATGCAGTCACTGGTTCTCAGACGTCTTGGAATCAAACAATTCATGTTGAACAAGGATGGTTTGAACAAGTAAACGCCAATTGTCTTTTCTAGGTGAACTAATCCCATCAAAATATGCTGTTTGCATTTGATCAAAGTTTTTGAAACTCACAGTCCTCATGAGCGAGCCTTTCAGCCTCTCTCTCCAGCTTGATCCTCTCTTCATCTACCTCCATCACACACTCCAGAGCGGTCTTCTCACTGGGAGCCATCTCACGGGTCAGGTGGTAGATATCAATGTGCTCTGGAATCGGCACCTCCCTGTGACCAATCGCTGACAGCAGCATAGATTTGCCTACACAAATATTTAGATACAAGTCAGTTACCTATGAGCCTGTCAATTAAAGTAACTTCTAAAGTCACCAAGAGGAGTCCATTAGCCCAACATGAACAGAGTGTTATTTACCGGTTCCATTGAGTCCAATAAGACCATACCGACGGCCAGAGTTGAGCTCCAAACTAGTGTCACTGAGCAGCTCCTGTCCATGAAAGGTCAGAGACAAGCTGCTGATGTGTACATCAGTGCTGTTGGGATGAGACGCCAGCACGCCAGTCACTGCCCGAGCCTCGGTTTTCTTCAGTTCAAACTCATCCAGCTCCTTCGTCAAACTGGCAACCCCTGTAAAAAGAAAAAAGGAATATTCAAATGGGTTAAGGAAGTTGATGAGTATCAGGTTTCAAAACATCTTGAATAAAAGCACATGCAATGCCTGTTCAGACCAATACATGAAAAAAAAAAAAATAATAATAATAATAATAATAATAGACAGGTTGAACAAAAATGCAAGTCCACTCTCTGACAGTAGGTGGCACTTATAAAGCAGCAGAAATACCCTAGAAAATGCGCAAAATCCACTGTCTATTGTCAACAGCGTAGCAATGAAGCAAACAGTATTACATTTTTTTTCATATAGCCCTTTTTTAATCTGCAATGAGGTTTACCAAATAACACAGATACAGAGAGAAAAGAGTCAGTTTTGGATTATTAATATCCTGTTAGCAAGCGCCACCAAGTCATGGTTTTATGTAACAGCAGTGTCTCCAGAGAACATGAACAAAAACAAATCTTATTTTCCATAAAAAAGGAGTCTGACCAGAGACCATTAATAGACATTCAATCAAATTAAAATGTTTATCGCACCAAATTTTTGCATTGTATACTAGTTGTTTTGGTGTGAACAGGCTTTAAGACTGCCTTTGCCTTTGTTTCTTCTTACCATTGACCTCAGCCGCTTCATTCTGCTGGTTCTCGGGTTTCTCTGCATCACCATTCACTCCATCCTCTGGTTTCTTTGTACGTTGACGAGCTTTGGCTGCTTCTTTCTTCTTTGCTGCCTTCTTTTTTGCTAAATCAGATGGCATTTTAACTGTGAATATCAGGAACAGAACACCTCTGAAAACCTGTGAGAGAGAGACAAAAAAAGATTAGTTTGAGGTAAAGATGCTCTCATAGGATTACAGAAAAAATACATTACAAAGTACACACTGTTCCCAAACGTACTTCCTGTTTAATCAACATTCGATTAGTCTAAAAAACTTATACTTTGTTCACAGGGTTGTTTTAAGGTCTTTTTTTTTTTAGATCCACCGAACTGCAGGCACCAGAGGGCAGTGGTTCGGCTCGGCTCACGTGGAGTCGGCCAGTACTTTTCCCTGACGCAGTGTAGGCGAATAACTGCAATGGTGAAGGGATACCGGCACAACATAAAGACTCCACGGCAAATTACACCTATGATATCGCGATGAATTTTAAAAGCACAAATAACGAATAAAATAGCGAAAAATCAGAGCTCTGCTCTTAAGAGAAAAAAAAGCGTGTCTGTTAACTCTAAGGCCCGACCAATAAGCCATGCTAACTCTAGCCATAAAACACCGGTGTATCCCAGATCAAGAGTAAATCTTGCTTCCTGGACATAGAACAACTGCAGTTTGTATCCAAATTGTGATAAGATAAGTAATTTCAGCAAATTAAAGTGGAATCAATCGAAAAAACATGTTAGACTAGTTGAGGACCGCACGCTAGTCTCTGTTACCACGAGCTAGCCGGCGAGCTAACAGCTGGTAAAACTAGCCCGTTAATCCGAAAGATGTCCAGAGAAAAATAATTGTATGAGTAAATAAGGTATGAGTTTTTTGTAGACACCGATCATCACAGATATAGATAGTTAACACGAGTAAATAAGCAAATTTAGTGGAATTAGGCCGTTGTCTTACCTAGCTCTCTTCCTGATGAAGCGCTAGCACCAGAGAAGCGGTCTCATGGCTCGCGCTACAAGCGGTAAGAGGCGCGTGTCACCAAAACCGGCACGGCAGCCAATCAGAGGCCGATACATAAGAACTCTCCACCCACTTCTTTGCATATGGACGGAAGAGCGTTATCTGGGAGTGGTTTGTTTCACTGTTAGTCACAAACGATGACCTAAAATGAGTAATATAATCAACTAGCAATGTGAATCATACAGAAATATATGCTTATAATTGCTTATAATTTATAGTGCCTTTTTTCATAGAGGAACAATTCATGCAAAAAATACAATTCTATCACTATTTACTCATGTTTTCACAAACCCCCATGACTTTGTCATCTATAGAGCAAAAGAAAAAAAAAAAAATTTTTTTTGAAGAATTATCTTTACACCTTTGAAATGTAATCAAAGCGAATGAGGTTTCGATTCATGAATGAATCATTCAGACTGTGAACTGGATTAACTACGATAATGAGATGATGAATTTGTATTTATTTTATTAATCTTGTTCAAAATGTCCATAACAGACACACTTATTTAAATAAAACACATAACACAGTAAGAATGTCTTGTTAAAAGGTAAAGGGTCAATGCCTCTGAATATGAACACCTCTTGACATTCATGAGTACCAGATTTATTTCTCATCTGTGCATCAAGCACATCTTAGGCCACAGGTATACAAACGCCATCAACTATTGTGATGGAATATTCAGTAAAATTAAGTAATTTATTGGCATTCACAAAGATGATGTAACAATACTTAACCTTTGGTTAATGCTTCCTGTGCATATCGGTGATTTAATAAGGCAACAAAGATCCAAAACATTTCAGAATCATGCTAAAAAAGAAACTCCTAAAAAACAAAAATATTCACATGCAACATGCGTTACTGTATTCATCAACACACAATATATTTAGAACATATTTTGTTTGACTGGCATTTAAAGCCTCTGAAAACGATGTTTTCAAACATTGTTTATAAACACTGCTTATGAACAATAATTTTTGTAGTTTTTAACAATACACAAAAAATGGTATTGTAAACACAAGTGTTCACAAATCAGAATGATTTACCTTATTGTAGCATGAATGTGTTTTCTTTAACATGTTAAAATGATGACAATAAATGTCACTTATTGCAAATAAAGTTGGCTGATTTTCATCCAGTGGATTTCTTCATATCTTTTGCACAGTGCAAATTTAAAGACAGAAAAACAAAGGAGAAAGCTGAAAGCAGAATGTGACGAAATATTTAAACATGTAGAAAAAACATGACAGATTCAATATCAATACTAACATTTAGCATGTCATTAATAGTTACAAAAATTCCCAGGCATCAAAGATTCATTAATTGTATTTTCTGCCTTTTCAAGTCAGAAGACACACAGTGTATCTGCACTTCATGTGCGTCAAAAACTGATGTAAAACAATTACGATAGCTGCTGTATTTGTGTGTAATCAGTGTGAAAGTGGCATTTCCAAACCACTTTTTTAAATTCATTGTACTGTGAGGTTATATACATTCAACTGTACAGTAAACACACATTAAATAAGAGTACAATTACACCTTTCATTGACCCTCACTAAAATCAGTCCAAACCTCATACTGAGAAGGGGTCTTATTTCATTTCCATGGAAAACTGCCCAGTGTCGAGACCACCAGAGTAAAAGTGACCAAGTCACAAGTGAAGCAAACTAGTTGTCCGCTTATTTTTGAAAATGAGATATTTTAGGTGGTTCGCATTGCCAAAGCTTGTTCAAGCTCCTGTCTTCGTTGTTGAATCTACATAAAAGAAAAAAAACATGAAAAGAGCAAGTGAAATGACCACATTTGATTCAAACCTTCACTAACATCAGAAGCAAAAAAAAAAAAAAAAAAAAAAAAAAAAAAATTTAAAAAATTTAAATAACCTCACATGATCCTTCGGAAATCATTCTAATATCCCGATTTAGTGCTTAAGAAACTTTATGTATTATTATTCACAATTTTGGAAACAGCTGTGCTGCTTAATATTTTTGTGGAAACTGATATATTTTCAGAATTCTTTAATGAACAGAAAGTTCAAAAGAATAGCATTTAATTAAAATAACATTAAAGTAACATTACAAATGTCTTTACTGACACTTTTGATTAGATCAATGCATCCTTGCTGAATAGAAGTATGCAGTTCTTTCAAATAATTCTTACTGACCCCAAACTTGGGGTCATTTGCATGTACCCCTCACCTTGCAATAGAAGTAGCGGCTGACAGCTTCCTGAGACCAGGGCTGGTTATAAAACTCAGCTCTTCTCTCTTCCTCTGGATTTCCAACTGTATCTGTCATCAGCTGTAACCACAAAATCCAGCCCAGTTCAAAACGGCAGAAAAAACTATTTCTCTGTTAGCAGTTACATCCGTTCAACCACTAGGTAGAGACACTGTTTCAAAAATAATTCAACTTTATTTTGGCATAAATTAAGGGTGCAAAATGTTTTGATCTTTGACATAATAATATTGTATATGACTATGATTTTGAGCGGCACACATAGTTTACATTCACCTTAAGGTCTCGGTTCTGGGAGCAGATCCAGTCCTGGATGTAGCCCTTGGGGTCCCTGGAGAAGCTGAGCATGAAATCTCTTTGAATCTTCAGTTGGTTGATGGACTCAATAGTTTCATGGATCTAAAACATAAAAAAGTGAAAATGTGACTGTTAAGAGATCTGTAAATGTACAATCAGAACATAATAGTCATGCATAAGGTTTATATGAAGTTGAATAAAACAGTATATTCAATAATTCTTGTCCAGGTGGCTTTCACATTTTAATGATAAAGCCCTTTCTGACCTTGTTGTCCAGGGATGCAATCTCTTGCTGATTGGCGGTGGACAGCAGGAAACCATTCATCTGACTCTTCAGAGGATCATCAACTTCAACATCAATGTCATAGCAGGCTGTCTTCTTCTGGTCATTTGGATCCACACTGATAAAATTACAATTGAAAAAGGCATTTAAACAAACAATTCATCTGAAATAAAAATTCTGTCATTAGTTACTCGCCCTTGTGCCATTGCAAAGCTATATGCTGTTGTTTTTTTAATGTAAAACAATAATACCTGACAACCTATAATGCGCTTTGGAGCATCATGCTATGAAGAATTTGTAGAGTATGTGTACATACAGGACTAGAATATAATGAGGGTGAAGTTACATTTTCAAGTGAAGTGTATCCCTTTAAATTCTAAAGAAAAACAGGCCCCTTAAATGTCCGATTGTGTCACAGGACTTAAAACTGCTGAAGATCACATGATTGTAAGTTTGAGGAAACAATAAATGGAAATACATTCTAAATTTACGACCAATTACCTGATAACATGATTGATCACAATAGGATCAGGCGGGAGCAGTAGATTGGTTAGTCGCTGGGGGATCTCACTAAACTTCAGACGAGGACAGTCAAAGATCTTTGAAAGAAGACATTTAAAAAAAAAGGTTTTGCTACCAGGCAAAATATTAGCACCAAAATGGAGAAAGTATTTTATGGCATGGTAGTACCTGCTGAAAATATTTATCACAGTTGATGTACTCCTTTTCATGAGAATCCTGCAGCTTGTTGGTCTTGACGTACTGCCATAAAGCCTGGATGATGCAGGAGCGGGTTTGAGTGTGGATGCCAAGAAGACGTGCAAGGCGAGGATCCAACTTAAACTGAGGAGGCTGAAATGCACAATGGATAAAAGAAATGAAATAAACACATTCAGAAATTTCTAACAGAACTGTTATAAAATATCCACATATTTAGTATATTACCACACTACAATTTACATTCAGTGTACTTGAGTAGTTGATATAACATGTCCATGAACTTCATTCAGGAGCAAGAGTTCAGTTTAATATTCACCATTTAAAAGTTTGGGATCAGTGAGACTTAATACTTTTTATTCAATAAGGATGCATTAATATGACAGTAAAGATATTTATCATCTCAAAAACAGATATCTATTTTAAATAAATGCTGTTCTTTTAAACTTTATTTTTTGTCAAAGAATTGTGGTTTACACAAAAAATATTAAGCAGCACAGCTGTTTTCAACATTGATTATAATAAAAAATGTTTCTTGAGAACCAAATCAGAAGTACGTGACACTGAAGACTAAAAAGTAATGGCTGCTGAAAATTCAGCTTTACCGTCACAGGAATTAATGACATTTTAAAATATATAAAATTGAAAGCATGGTTTAAAAAGAATTTTTTTATTAAACTTTTGAACGGCAGTGTAACAGTATAAGGTATAAGTATAACAGTATACAGTTGTAACTCTACATCTTAGCTCCAATAAATAGTCACCATTTCTTTTACAATGTTTATCACCATTTTAATTACATTTCTGCCTTCGGTAATTTATTTAAATGCTTTTATGGTTTGGTTTGATGAATTAATGTTTATAATATGACTACTCAATTTAATCTCACAAAAACACAATGTATAATGATTATAAAAGAGTTGAAATTTTTCTAGATGGTTATCGCATGTTGTTTATCTAGATATTGCTGAAACTACTTGGAATTTCATGTCAACTACGTAACTGCAAATCTGTTTCATTGATTTGAATATCCATTGTTTAAAAACAAAGATTTAGTTTTCTGACAAACCATGCCTCTTCCCATCAGGATGTAGTTAGCAAAGTGAAAATTGCTGTAATTAAAAGAGCCATTTACTCACTAGCTAAAGCTACTTTGGTGAATAGAGAAGGGCAATCAAACTTTTAGAGATTAATGACGCGACTCCAGCTTTTAATTACAGTGCTTTTCAAGATGGATAAGACAATTAAGCTAAAGCTATTATTATGCAGATGAATTTCTAATTGGCCTTTCTCAACACATTTATTTGGTGCTATACATATTGTACTTAATACATTTTATTTAGCTCCCAACTTATTTGTTTAAATGTCTTAAAACTAAAACTTTATTTCTAGGTCTAAATTGGATTTTGAATCTCAGATTTTTAGTGTGACCTCTGACTTTTAGACCCCATAGTTGATTTTTCACATAGTTATCATTTAAAGAGTTTGACGTCATGCCTATAAACCAGCTATGACATACAGTACAAACTCTCCACTGGTAATCCATCAGCCGTAATCTCTAATAATAATCCGGCACTCTTGCACACACCTGGTAATCCAGCATGAGCAAGAGGGTACAGCGCACATTCACATCGCCAGGCCTCTTCACCTGGAAGCCATCTGTCTCCTGGGTCGTTCCAGTGCGGTGCCACTGTTAGGATGAAACACAAACTCAGCCTAAACAACAGGCATATAATAGAAAACCGCTGCACAAGAAGCATACTGCAATTTCAAATCTGATTTTGATATATTCAGAAGAAAATCTGAGCAGTGTTTGTCTGTGTTGAAGGTGTTTGTCAGGGCATGCAGTTGCTAAAATGTTCTTAGTGGTTGGTTTTTAGCAGGTTTCTATGCATTTACTAGTTGGTTGCTAGACTATTCTGGCTGGATTTCTAGCCTTTCAGCCTCTTTGATATTCTGGTTCCTATACATTGTTAGGTCTTTTATTTAATGTAAAGGTCCATTCACACAAAGATCGATAACTATAAAGATAACTATATCAGTGCCCACACCGATGCACAATAACATTCTGTTTATTGCAAGCAAGCACTGCAGTTTTGTCATATGCCACTTTAAATGCTTAAGCTCTTAAAAATGCTTAAGGGCCAGTTGCATAAACTGTTTAGACTAGTCTTAAAAAATTAGTCATCTAATTTTTTTACTTCAAGACTGGTCATAACTTTTTAAATTCAGTTATGAAAAGGTAGACGGGTCTTATTTGTATTAGAAAAGTAAGACTGATAACCCTTTGGCAACTGTTGGTCAAACTAGTTCTTAAGACACAGTCTTAACATGGTGGCTAAGTTTATTAACTGGCTCTAGGATTGATTGTTTGATTGTCTGTCAATGTTTTTATCATTTACGAGCTGAAAAAATTTTTTTTTAATAGTGATTTCAATAATATTGTTCCTGTGTGCCGTTTTCGCGATAACTGTGCTATTCTTTTACATTTAGAATATTTTTTAAGACGATATCTTTATCATTAAAGTTATCGCCCTTGGTGTAAAGGAGTCTTAAGTCTACGGTATTTTTTGACTGATTTATTGCTCACAAGGCCTTTTCTCAAAAAGCAGCAACAAATTGTAAAATTTATGGTTACTGGTTTCATCGCTGTAGCCAGCTATGAGGTCACAGAGGTCCGGTCCTCTGTAAATTTCTCATGTTCAAAAATAAACTTTCTCTGAATTACTAATTTGCTGTTTAAAATTCCTCATATGAGTGTCTGCATGTATAATTCAGTTTAGACAGTTTGCAAGAATGTTTAGTGTCCATGGTGTGAAAATAATTGCTGCGAGAAGCTGGCGGAGTGAACCAAGTGAACAAAGCTAGAGAGTTGTGAGTGAAGGCGCAGACGCAGCCTCCGAAGTGTTGCCAGATCCAGCTATTATAAGCATATTTGGACTTGTCTTTCCTACTTAATTTGACACTTTAGAAAGGTAATAAAGTGGGAAGTTGTATTTTATTTTATTTATAATTTACAAAAGATTTGAACTAATTAAGTTTTTTTTTTCAGTTTTATTAGTTTACATAGCAATATGGGCAGGGGGCAGGGGGCGGGGGCGGGGCGGGGGCGGGGGCGGGGCAGGGGGGCGGGGGCAGTCATGGCCTGATGGTTAGAGAGTTGGGCTTGTAACCTAAAGGTTGCTGGTTCGATTCTCACACCGGCAGGAATTGAAGGTGGGGATTGTGAATGAACAGCACTCTCACCACCTTCAATACCATGACTGAGGTGCCCTTGAGCAAGGCACCGAACCCCTAATTTCTCCCCGGGCGCTGGAGCAATGGCTGCCCACTGCTCCGGGTGTGTGTTCACGGTGTGTGTGTGCATTTGTTCACTATTCACTGCTGTGTGTGTGCACTTGGATGGGTTAAACGCAGAGCACCAATTTCAAGTATGGGTCACCACACTTGACAATACGTCACGACTTTCGACTTTTTTTCTTTCAATATCTGGCACTTAAACTGACAGTCATCAAAAAAGGACAGTAAACCACTTTCAGTAAGGAAAACGCAAAAAACATCATATTATCTGTCTGAAACGTTATCAATGCTATTAAAAATAGTAGCATTTAACACTAGAACGATAGATTACAGAATGAAATGAAATCTGCAAACACTAGCCATGAAAAAGTGTATGCTATTTCATATAGTTAAATTTTCAGAAAATCATGCTACAAACATTCATAAGAACACTAGACAAAGTTATCATCTATAGCAATGGTTATTAGTGAAAACTATAACAGTAATATGTATTACGCCATGAATAATAAACAACTGATAAAATTATCCACCCCTAACCTATAGTAAAGCATTAACAAATTTTGATGCAATAAATATGGTATACTTTTATAATATTCATCCCTCTAAAACAGAGAAAACATTTTCCACAAATATCTACATGTCTGTCTCTTTTAAAGTGTTCAGTTTACAGTTGAGGTCAAAAGCTTAAACGCCCCTTTCAGAATCTGCAAAATGTTAATTATTTTACCAAAATAAGAGGAATCATATAAAATGCATGATATTGTTTATTTAGTACTGACCTGAATAAGATATTTCACATAAAAGATGTTTACATATAGTCCACAAGAGAAAATAATAGTTGAATTCATAAAAATGACCCACTTCAAGTTTACATCCACTTGATTCTTAATACTGTGTTGTTACCTGAATGATCCACAGCTGTTTTTTTTTTGTGTTTTTTTTGTTTGTTTAGTAATAGTTGTTCATGAGTCCCTTGATTGTCCTGAATGGTTAAACTACCTGCTGTTCTTCAGAAAAATCCTTCAGGTCCCACAAATTCTCTGGTTTTCCAGCATTTTTGTGTATTTGAACCCTTTCCAACAATGACTGTATTATTTCGAGATCCATCTTTTCACACTGAGGACAACTGAGGGACTCATATGCAATTAATACAGAAGGTTCAAACGCTCACTGACGCTCCAGAAGGAAAAACCATGCATTAAGAGCTGGTTTGGGGGTGGGGTGAAAACATTTGAACAGAATTGAGATGTGTACATTTTTCTTATTTTGCTTAAATCTTTTTTTTTTTTCATTTAGTAGGGTAGAACGGTACGGAAGCGTATTGCATTCACATGAGGAAAAAATATCTGCTCTGTTTTTCTGAATCAACGATTTAATTATCTCAGAATTACGAGATAATTTTTCATGAAAAAAAAGTTTTTGCTCTGTTTTTCCTGAATTAACGACTTAATTATCTCAGAATTACGAGATAATTTTTCATGAAAAAAAAGTTATCTAATTCTGAGATAATTAAGTCGTTAATTCAGAAAAACAGAGCAGATATTTTTTCCTCAAGTGAATGCAATACGCTTCCGTACAACGGGGCTAAAGGCGCCCCGGGGTAAAAGGCGGCTTTGATATTATTTTCATCTAAACCACTAGATGGCACAAAAACGTGGCGTAGCACTTATCAAAACATCCGCTTTTCAAGATTCACGTGTTGTCTCTGATCTTTGACGCGATCGCGAGCAGCAGTGCAAAGTTGATTCTGTGCTTACTTCATCTAATATTTTACGTTTTTTAAAATGTTGTAGATTTAAGTAGCAAATGAGAATCGCTAAAATTAATGCATCTATTTTAGAGAAAGTATTTATATATATTTAAATTATTTAAAAACATGATATTAATCATATCATATAATAAAATATCATTTGTTGTTACTACTGTAAATATATATTCAATTATTATTGGATCTCCTTCA
>JAFVLL020008950.1:0-19932 GCA_021397915.2 Tor tambroides
TTTTCCCTTCTCTATGTGGGTTCAGACACATCTCTGTATACGTCAGTGTTCTAAAATAAACTTGTAACAGAAATGTCATGAGACTGAGAGTATTTCTTCACTGTTCGTCGCTTTCTGTGTGAGAATTGTTCCTTTTTTAGCAAGGGGGGTGTGTGTGTGGGGGGGGGTTGCTATGATTTTTGTTTCATCAACAGTACAGGAATGTTGGGTTTAAGGGCCACTACAGATGTATTTGGTGATTGCGCCCTCTAGTGGCAACTTAATGTACTAAAACCAACATTAACAAAGACTTGCCCATCTGTTTCTTAATTGGATACATACTGTATTTCTCATGAAGTTACATAATTGCCTTTATTTCCCCAGTTTCACTAGTCCATAATACAGTACATCGATACCAGTGGACAACATAGAGGTGAATTCTAGTCCAAACTGTTTTATAGCAAATCTAAAGCAAGTTGTCAATAGATAGTTCTACAAAAGATTTAAAAATTGCTTTGAGAAGCATTATTTACATAATTTACAATTACGGGGATCCGATCTGTTTTTATTATGGGCATTATTGCACTATTGATTTCTAAAGTAAACTACCAGTGCAGTTATTGGTTTTAATGAGTGACAATATTAAGTTCTCTGCATAATGCAAATATCTTATTGTTGATGAAATATGAGGAAACAACCCCTGAATAGATAATACTGATTGAGTGATAAATCATGATCATATCTGGTAAGGAGACATCTAATGTTCGTAAACACAACAGAATAGTTAGACTCAATTGATACAAATACAGCTTTTTCAAGTGACTTCATAAACACATCATGTTCTTTTCAGAACAACAACTCTGCAAAGTCTTTATTAGGTAATATCTCAATCAAACTATAAGCTCATCTCATGTGATTCACTTAGCTGTTTACCTGTGGAATGGTTTTAAAGCTTTGGTGGCTCATTAGGTTTGATGAAAGTAATTAACACTGTCATTAATTATTAAAACAGACCCTCTCTTTAGCCTTTTAATTGGTAATGAGCATATTTGTTTGGAAAGCAATCAGTGTGACTGAAGCATTAGCTAACTGCCAACTGTTAACAAGGGAAAGACTGAACAAATGGCATGTTGTAATGACCTGTGAGCTGTAATGAGGTCTACAGTGAAAACAGCTTACAAACACTGATGATTAGTCCCTAAAGACAGTGTTTCTCTTGCACCCGCTTTTTCTTATGTCACAGAATACTTTGCTTTTGTGCATCCGACCTTTGAAAAAGCTTTCATCCAACAGGTCTGGTTCTGCTTAGTGATGTTTGTGAACAAACTGTTCTGTTGAACTAGTTCACCAAATCGGTCTGAATTGTCTGCAAGAGTCACAGCTCAAGTCAACACTGATCCACAAGTTTTCAAAAATAACTTTTGGACATACATGGCAGTCACTCTGACACGAAATAAGCCAATATCCTGGATTGTATAATTCTATGATACTGGTTTTTGCCAACTCCTTTTAGCAGCACTTCAGTTAAACACTGAACTGATAACAAGTCACTAAAAGTGGGTAAAACGAAACAAACTTTTATTTATAGACACCTTTTTAGGCACTCAAGGACATTTACAACAAAATCAATAAAATACAATCAATACAAAAACACAAACATACAAATCAAGCAATCAAATCACCAAAAGCCAAACAAATAAGTTTTAATCAGAGATTTAACCAGGGAAATAGATACGCATGGTAAAAAATTCCATAATTTTGGCACTGCACAACTAAAGGCCCCAACAGCAAAATAACTTACCTGCAATTAGTGAAGTTGTTTTTCAGGAACACCAAACAAAAGAGAGTCAAAATAATCAATCTGATGTTACCAAAGCATGAATAAGGACTATAAAAGTGCTATGCTGATAAAGTGATGAATGGAGTCTATCAATGTGACATAAATGAAAAAATGCAGTACATCATATATTATTAATATGAGAACCAAAAGAAATCAAACCATCGAATATAAAACCAAGACTTGTCACTTGAGTGGAAATATTAACTGGGAAGTTATCAATAAGCAGAGTAAAAGATCACGTTTTAGATAAAGTAGACCTACACCCAACAAGAAGGACTTCAGTTTTGCTGGTATTAAGCTTTAAAAAATTCTTAGTCTCGAATATGTTTACATCCTGCAAACATTTAGTAAGTTTGAGAGGTGGATGGGAAAAATTGGGTTTTGTAGATATGTACAATTGTGTATTGTTGGCATAAAATGAAATTAGCCCCACAAGAAATTGCACCAATAGTAAACAACATTGATCAAATGATCCAAACAATTCCTGATGGATTCACAATGAAATGAGCTGAACCTTATTCTTCTAACTACTGCAGAAGAATATGGTTTGCAAAATTCTTAACCATGTCTTAACTGGAAGCACCAAAGCCAGTGTTCCAAATCCATTTGTCCTGTTGTTGGAAGTAGCACAGGCACATGGAGTTTGTGTAGCTGGTGTTGCCTGTGTTGTGTGTTTTTGGTAGAATAAATAGACGGACATGAACTAACTTATTTAATATGATAAGATAAAACTTGTCTTTTACAATGTGTGATTTCGCCTTTTTACATTTCTCTTCCATGCAGACAAAATGCAGAAAATGGACAGAGAGGAAACATAGAAGCAATAAAATTAAAGATGAACAATCTGACTGACAAAAAAAAACATACTGATAAGATAAAACATTCTTTTACAATGTGTGATTTCCTGATCTGAGCCCGAGTGGTGTTTTGTTATTGAACTTCTGTGCTCAGCATGGAGTGGCCATAACAAACACCATGTTTGAACTAGGGGTGTTGCAATATAACAGTATTGATGATATTCAAAGCATGAAATATCGCGTGTTAATTTAGGGGGTGACGATATACCGATATTTTGTGATAATATGAATAAGACTCTTATGATAAAACGACATGTAAATACTCCAGCAACAGTACCTGGCTGACCTCCCAGGTGGCAGTACTGCGCCTTAAGACGCAGCGTGCGCAGCAGCTACTCCGAGAAGAGTCATGTCGTCCGAGCGGGAGAGTCAGAGGCTCTTTCCACACCCGAGAAAAGTAAGTGGTTTTCTGTGCTCAATTTGTTTAAATAAAGGGTGATTCTTTTAATAAGTATCACGTATTCTTTACTCTTCTTATTTTTGTATTTGCTATCAAGTCATGGCCAAGTGTGTAGCACTTGATTTCTTGTAGTACTGTTCAAATCTACAGTATTACATGATTAAAACTGATCTAGAAAAACTGAGCGACCACATGTTAAGTTGGTCGCAGTGCCATGCATTTAATGCCTCATCTGCGGCCGTTCTAGGCGCACATTAAAACTGAATTAGCAGCGCTCTTACTGCATGACTTCAGTGGCACCAGCGCAACTGTAGGTTAAAGAGCTTTAAAAAGAGGTACGCAAGTTAACAGGTTAAAGTATCAGTTTTGATGTTAATATTTATTCATCACACTGTTCAACTTGACAGTATTTTCTCTCTTGTTATTTCTTAGGGAGCATCAAAGAAGACAGAGAAAGCCAGAGTCTTGTGCCCTATGTTTATCAGTATGCTTATGTTTGTTGGGTAAAAAAGAAAAACTAAATAAACAAAGTAAAAATTAATTTACCAATCATCAGGTTTCTAAAGATATTGCAATATATCGATATCGTGATTTTTTTTTATTTTTTTTTTTTTTTTTTGGCCATAACCATGATGTGAAAAATCTAGTATTGTGACAGCCCTAGTTTGAACAGAAGGTGGTTCACATAAGTGTACTTCCTACCAGACCACCTTAGGCCAAAGGTCTTTGATAGACTTCATAGTTGTATCATCGAACCTGCATCCGTATGTTATGGACACTCGGGTAAAGAGAGGAGCTGAGCTGTCACCTGATCACCAACTGGTGGTGAGCTGGATAAGATGGCGAGGGAGGCTGCCAGACAGAAGGCCATGGATGAATTTGGTCAGTCTTGGTTGACATGCTTGTTCAAGATCAAGTGGGAATCTGGGACAGTTCCTGGTGATTTGCAGACAGGTGTGGTGGTTCCCTTTTTTACTAATGCATGCTATCCTGTCTCTATACAACCAGTGTGAAAGTTGTGTTTGTGTCCTCAGCAGTCAAGCAGTCCCAGTGAGTGCTGGACTCCACCCGGGCTGATGCTTGCCATCCATGCTGTTTGTGATATTCATGGACAGGTTCTCAAGGCGAAGCCGGGGGACGAAGGATGTTTAGTTTGGGGGTCTTAGGATGACATCTCTGTTTTTTGCAGGTGATGTTGTCCTGATGGCTTCATCAGGCTGTGACATTCAGTGCTTAGTTGGGCAGTTTGTGGCCAAGTGTAAAGCGTTGGGAATAAGGGTCGGCACCTCCAAATCTGAGGCCACAGCTGGAAGAGAGTGGATTACCCACTCTGGGTAGGGAGTGAGTTGCTTCCCCAAGTAGAGGAGTTCAAGTACCTCGGGGTCTTGTTCACAAGCAAAGGTAGGCTGGAGCATGAGATTGACAGGCAGATCAGTGCAGCAGTAATGCAGTCGTTGTACCATCATGGTAAAGAAAGAGCTAAGCCTAAAGGTGAAGTTCTCAATTTACCAGTCGATTTACGTTCCTTACGTTAACCCTCACCTATGGTCATGAGCTTTGGGTAATGACTGAAAGAATGAGATTGTGGGTGCAAGCAGCTGAAATTAGTTTTCTCCACAGGGTGTCTGGGCTAACCCTGAGGGACAGGGTGTGAAGCTCGGACATCCAGGAAAGGCTCGCAGTGGAGCCGCTGCTCCTCTGCGTTGAAAGGAGCCAGTTGAGGTAGTTGGGAGATCTGGTTAGGATGCCTCCTGGACGCCTTCCGATGGAGGTGTTCCAGGCATGTCCATCTGGGTAGAGACCCCAGGGCAGACCCAGGACACACTGGAGGGATTATATCTCTCAGATGGCCTGGAAACACCTTGGGATCCCTCAGGATGAGCTGGAGGAAGTGGCCAGGGAAAAGGATGTGTGGATGTCCTTACTCATCCTGCTACCACTGTGAACTGGTCCCGGATAAATTGTGAAATCATGGATGATAATCTGGATGATAATCTATATTAAGTAAAGACATTTAGCCCATGCAAGAGACTATTTCAGAAGAAAAAAAAAATGGTTATTTTCTACAACAGTTTTAATGCCTGAATTTTCCTAGAAGTATATATTTTTTTCTTTTGTGTTGGAGTGTATAAAGCTATACTGGACAAATCAGACACATTAATATTTGTTATACTCAACAAATAAACTAAATACATTCTACACCAAACAGGCAAACCAAGAGGTTCTCTGGAAACCTGACCCTGAAAGGACAGAACAGACCTCTGGTTACCAGATAAACAGAGGTAAAATTTTGACCCCAAAAGAATAGAGAGAGAGGCTTTCCCTCTTACTGCCCATAGAAAAGGACTTCTTTTCATTCATTCACAGACAAACCCTTCTATGAATGAATGTGCACATCACCAGGACATTGTGTATATCACTGCTGTTTTGTATATTGTCTTTTGTATTGTTGTATTGTATACTGTTATATGGATGCCTTATGATAGAATTATTACATAATGTAACCCTACTGGTAACGTCTTTGATATCAAAATAACCCTTATTTAGTCCACCATTGGTGCATACCACCTCCTCAGAACATGCAAGTAACGTACATTTAACTAAGTGAAACAGAGGTTTAGTATAAGCTGTAGACCCCTTTTTAAAAAGGCGCTGATGGTTCACTCAGGTGGTTAACTGACTCCTTTTCCGTAGCTTCATTCTCTGGTTTCTAACGGTTTCATTCATTCACTTGCACTTCCCCTTTTTTTCACCATGTATGTATACATGAGTGTGTGTATATGTTTGTTAGACTAGTTATGTGTTAGTGTTCAGTTAATAAAACTTTTGTGCACAATTTTTTTTGATTCTGTCACTGCTTGCAGATCAGTGTAACTTAAACGATTCCTGATCTTGCTAAATGCTCTAATGCATTAGTACTGCAGGCAAGTTATTTTCCATGGCCACGAAATATAATTTCTTACAGTTGATATGAAATTACACTGAATGTTGGCTGGACGAAAAAATTAGTTGACTGTAATATTAATTTTGCTACAGTTACTACTGGCAGTTGATATAAATAATTGTAATTAAAAATAATTTCCCTTTTGAGCTAATTTGCTACAGGTCTAAAAAAACACCCACACCCAGTGTCATCTTTAAATCTAATATTGTATCGTTTTGTTGTCAGATTCATTCAAAATGATGAAATTAGCACTGAGATCATAGAAACTGATGCACTGATGACATATGATGGTCAACAAAACAAGGCCCAGCCCAGAAGGCTCTATAAAAACAGCACAAAGCGAGGAGAGCTAGGAGTTTCACTCCATTTGCCTTGGGGTACATCACAACCTACACCTTCTGACTGAGTTTTATGGCTTATTTTTGCTGTTAAGATGAACTTAACTGAAAACAGCAATTCAAGCAGCATATTTAATTTGAAAGCGATTAATGAGAAGCCTTTGGTGGTGCAGGTACTGGTGGGGATTCTCCTCTATGTGAACGGACTGATGATTTTCATTTTTCTGAAGAAAGAGACCTTCAGGGAAACACGCTACATTCTGTTTGCTCAGACTCTTTTTCTTGACTCTGTTCTTATACTGTTGACTGATTTAACCCTCATGGGGTCGTTTTACCAGTACCCCGTGCACATAATTCCTTGTTATATCTTCTGTACGCTTATGTTTTTGCTCTCTGTTTGTTCACCCATGACTCTTGTAGCCATGTGTTTTGAGCGCTATGTAGCCATATGTATACCTTTAAGACATTCCAGCATCTCCACCCCTAAAAACACCTTCATTGGGCTTCTCGTCATATGGAGTGTCAGCTTTGTCATTCCATTGTTTGTTTTAATAGCCTCTTTTGTTTATATTCCTCCTGGTGTGTTTCACCAATATGTTGTGTGTAGTGTGGAGATCATGTTACAGGTAAAATGGCTGGCAGACATGAGAGCGATAAATCTGCAGCTCTTATTCATCATGATGTTGTGTATTATTGTCTCCACCTACTTCAAGATTATGTTGGCGGCCAGATCTGCCTCCTCCGAGAGGAAGAACTCCACAAATAAAGGTCTCAAAACTGTTATCCTCCATGGTGTTCAGCTGCTTCTGTCTATGATGCAGCTGATAACCCCTTATAGGCCTTTATGGAAAGTAGATTTCATGCTATTTGTGAATGTAAGATACTCAAATTTTATTTTGTTTTTGATCTTGCCTCGTTGTCTGAGTCCCTTAGTATATGGATTACGAGACAAAAAGTTTTATAATGCTCTTAAATATTATGCCTTTTGTGGCATTTTGGTTTGTAATAAGCACAAAATAAGAGATGGTAAACCTTCAGAGGTGTAGTAAACATTTCCATACTTAAATTTTCCATAATTAAATCTCACACAATATGTAATGTATTGTTTCATTCATATTAACAGCAGTAATGTGTAGCAATAATTTTAATCATATAAAATTGTTATATTTTGGCCCACATTGAGTATGCAATGTATGACAATATATTTGATGTTTATTAAATATATTTAAAATGTTTAATAAACATTTATTAATTCATTTATATGATTTAATGTTTAAATATTGAATGTTATAATATCTATCTATCTATCAAATGGGCTGCAGTTTTAATAACATCATGTATGGTAATAGTAATAGAAACAATTCACACTGTTTTTATTAAGATGCCAGTAGGATGTCAAGTCATTGTCTATCATATCCGTATGTTATATAGTGTGTCAGGTGGTAGCTATAGGTGGAACATTTTGGCATCAAATTTCTAATAAAAAGAGACAACGGCAGTTTAATTATGATATTTCTGTGTCCAAATATGCACATACATAATTTTTTTTTATTTTATTTTAATAATAAAGATTACTTGGGGACAGGCCTTTTTCTGCTTTTAAATATTGTCATCATACATACATCAAACTAGGCTGTACTATATAATGTCTGTTTCCAGCTAATTCTAAAAATCTATGCATGCTTTTAGGTCAGTATTACCCACATCCCTCCTTACTAGGGATGGGCGATATATCTCGCGCGATATGCATGCGCATCTCGTCAGTAAAGCCGGTTCCTTGATTAGCGCTAAATCTCCATCACCTGTTTTCAAATGGAGCGGCATTTAATTCACAGAGCCGTAGTTCACTGACAAGCTACGCAATATCGCGTTTATTATCGAAGGCGATTCATCTGCGATAATGAACGCGATATTGCGTAGCTTTTCAGTGATCTATGGCTCTGTGTATTAAATGCCGCTCCATTTGAAAACAGGTGATGTAGATTTAGCGCTAATCAAGGAACCTGCTTTACTGATGAGATGCGCATGCATATCGCGCGAGATATATCGCCCATCCCTACTCCTTACACTAAAGTATACTTTTTTATCTGTAGAAATGTGCTTATAAACACAATGGGTTAAATTGAAATTGAGTCTTAATAAGTAATAAATTAACAAGATGTTATGCAAATATAAACTATGTGAAAAATAATGTAATATAATTTATGACAAAACATCTACATTATGATCAACTAATTCAATACAGAGGTACATTTTAATGTGCTTCATATCCATAAGAAAAGATGGGAGGAGCTGTGACATGACTGCAGGTGAGAGCTTTCACTGCACAGAAAACTAAACTGAACACTTTGCCAAAATATTAAACCGTATTCAGGCAATCTAAGACCCGTGAGCACAGCTGAAAACTCACACACAGGTAAGCGATGGAAATATAAAAGATTTTACTTAGACAGCTTATTGATCTCTCACTGTATATCTACTGTAACTGGAGTAAAGCTGGGTAAAACCAGGTTTAAGAGTCAAAAACTGAAACAGCATCAAAATTGTATTAAGAAACTTAATTCGCGGATTGTGAATTAAAGTTTGATGTGTGCTGAAATTTTCACTCGACAGAATCAGGAAGTAGCCTATGATCTGCAGACAAACTGAAAGCTGAAGATAAATTTTTTGGTTACATTTTACATTGACTTTTTACCATACAGCTGTTTAGTTTGAAAACAATTAGTTGTTTCCCCATTTGTTTGCAATAATTTACAATTACTTTTCGTAAAATAATAATAATAATATGTAGCTATAAGTCAACACTCTAAAAAACTATTCTTTATGATCAGTGTACTTTGTATTCACTTGTACTTTGTACCCGAACAGCATGTTTGACTGCTAACAGTGGATGAAATCAGTTTGACATTTCTACATTCATGTTTCATGGGCATATTTCATGAGATATATTTTGTGATTTTGAAATTGAGCAATGGCAGAATCTTCATCAACAGCACAAAAACCAGAGACCAGGAGAGGAAGTCTGGATGCACCTCCATTATGTCAGTAACCTAAACAAAGAATGAAAGACAGAATGATAATGTTAAAAGCACTCAAAAAAAAAAGTTGTTGAACGAACTTAAAAAAATTAGAGTAAACTTTTCCACGAAATTTAATTACATTTTTCCAACAAAATCTAATTTGTTTGAAATTATTTGTTGTAATCTTGTTGTATAAACTT
This sequence comes from Tor tambroides, assembly GCA_021397915.2. Classification (NCBI taxonomy): domain Eukaryota; kingdom Metazoa; phylum Chordata; class Actinopteri; order Cypriniformes; family Cyprinidae; genus Tor; species Tor tambroides. The sequence continues at coordinate 9,579 of JAFVLL020008950.1, forward strand.
AAATTCCTTCAGTGAAGACTTGTAACGAAGAGTCCACTGAAGGCGAGCGTAGTATGAACCCAAGTGCAGTTTATTTACAATCGTGACATCCAAAATCCAAAGTACAAACATAATCCAAATGAAGACTTGACTTGAAACAAACTTGACATGAAACAGACTTGACAAGGCATGAACAGACGTGGCATGAATAAACTAAACTCACCGACAGCAGGTTACAACGTTAATACACGACAAGGCAACAATGGCAAAAACATGGCTACTTAAAGTTAACAGAGAGGGTCACATGACATGAAACAACCAATGGGAAACAAGACACATGACTAAAGCCAACCAATCAGAACATGACACACTGAACAAGGGACCCAACAGCAAAGAGACACGAGGGCAAGGGAAGCACGACACAAACAGGAACCATAACAGAACTTCAAAATAAAAGACATGATAACAAGAACCTGAAACAAAACCCAAAACAGACCTTACAGATCCCCCCCTCTAAGGGCGGCTCCTGACGCCCTAACAAAACACCCAAAACAAAACCCAAACAGTCCAGGAGGGTGGTGGAGCGGAGGTGGAACTGGGGGAGGGATGGAGGGCCAGGCCCGTGAAGGGGAACAGAACCTGGAGCGTGAAGACAAGGCGGGCCTGGAGCATGGGGCAATGGCAGAACAGACGGGGCAGGAAAAAAAAAAATGCACTTGGATAAAATATAAAAAACATGCAGATTTATAGCCTATGTCACAGCTGATAGAAAACCGATGAGAATATTGTATTAGAATAAATCATATTTGCAAAAAGTTGCTTTGGATTAAAGTGTCTGCTAAATTACTAAATGTAAATGTATGTGTGTGTATGTATATTAGGGCTGGGCGATTTATCTCATGCAATATGCATGCGCATCTGGTCAGTAAAACCGGCTCCTTGATTAGCGGTAAATCCCCATCACCTGTTTTCAAATGGAGCGGCATTTAATACGGGCAGTAGTTCACTGAGAGAAGCTCTGCCAATCTACGCCGTTCATTATCGAAGGCGATTCATCTGCGATAATGAACGATGTGCGTGGCTTCTCTCAATGTCCATTGCATGCCGCTCCATTTAGTGATGACAGAAATTCCGTAATCCAAAGGCGGTTGGCAGTGCGCGGTGCATATTAGAGATAATCGTAGCCTATGTATATATATATATATATATATACACACACACACACACATACATATAAGCTCGATACCATAGAACCCCCCACATAACAAATCCCAATTTAACCCCTGGTTGTAAACAAATCTTAACCAATGATTCCTGACTGCATCTACTTTCGGAAGGCCAAATAAAGTGCTTTTGCTTTTGCATAGAGAAACACAGCATCTCCCTGACATGGCTGTAACTTTTCTCCGGTTACTGAAACCCACTTCTGTGTGAACATTTGGCGGCATTACATGGAAAATATTTCCACGTTGTGACGTTGGCGTGGGGAAGTTGAATAAGGCAGGATTTTAGGGGCGTGGACGAGTCTTAACTTTTATAAGAATATCTCTTTGGGTTTGAGACTTTAGTCTTTGCAACTTCAAGGATCTTATCTAACACAATCAGCTTAATAACACTCCCAAGAAAGGAAAACAAAATGGCATCACTATGACCCCTTTAACCTTTTTCAGTGGTGAGTTTAAAATATCTAGCGGTCCCCCCAGAGTGAGTTTTTTTAAGGCGACCATTATTTTAGAACGTTTGCCCTTACTGTGTCTATGGCGACACGTCATGATTGTCACGTGACACACTGCGGCCACAATAACACTGTATGACAGATGGATCGCTTTTATTTCGTTTTTCCATTTTTTATTTAATATATTCACAAACATGCTTACCATGTCATGGACAATCTGATATTCTGATTCACAAATGTGTGTAAATGAGTGTTTTGCCGTTTAAACACCTTTATAAATGATCTTGATCGTGATCTGTAACGTGGGATGGGCGCCGCCATGTTTGTTCGCCCTGCAGTTCAGAGAGTCCTGCGAGTAGGATTTACACCACGTGAATTCATCAATTTCTCCCGAAATACATGCGAGTAAGTGGCCGGTGAAATGGGAGAAGAATAGAGTGAACTTTATAGTTACTTACACTATGTGTATTTGATATTAATAAAACACTTCTGAAAATTATATTTGAATGAATTGTAATTGCTGCTTCCATAAACATCTGAGTGTATTTTACGAACTCTAAATGTATTGTTTTACTAGTACTTATGTGTATTTAAATGTCTAAAGCATAAAATAAACATTATGTGGTTAAAAACACTGCATAGGTACTATTATATGACAAGTGCAGAGGCATCTCAGCGTCAGACAAAGCGCGAAAACGCAGTTTGAATTTGGCAGTTATGCGACGTCACCGAACGTTCTAAATCCCATATGTGGGACCGTACTCCCAGTGGCACGGAAATGAAAATCCCATATGTGGGACCGTACCGCTCAAAAGGTTAAGACCCTAAAGAATCATATCAACTTGTATCAAATGGGCATCCGATGACCCCTTTAAAGAACTTGAACTTTTCTGTTTTCCAAATCCTTTTTTGACTGATCTTAGGAAATAGTCTAATATTATGAGATACTAGGTTTTGACTTTCATGAGCTGCAAGCTCTAATCATCAAAATTAAAAGAATTTTTTTTTATTTTTTTTTTTTAATGTTTTACTTTACATGTAATGAATCTAAAATATATGAAAGTTTCACTTTTTGAATAAGTTACAAAAAGAAAGAACTTTCACGATATTCTAATTTGAGATGCACCTGTATATGGGTTCTTGACGTGACATGGCATTTTCACTGTCCCACAAGATAAAAATTAATATAATTAATATTGTCGTTATTTAAAATGCAGTAAATAGTTAAACATTTCTTTGTCCTACATGGACCTTTTGTTATAAAAGCTGCAGTGAAATTCGATTTTTTTATTCATTTTTGAGCCAAATGTCAAAATTGTCCTATGGTGTGACTATCCCAAGCATGGTTCAGTAAATTACAACTTTTATAAAAGAAAAGCATAAAAATGTTACTAAATACCTCCGGCGTAATTGTACAAGTGTCTACTTTAGTAAATGGCAATCATTTTTTTCATCCATATATTTCTGAAAATGTAAGAACTTGATAAATTTTGTCTCTGAAAACCACGTCCTCTGATGTGACACCATATCCTGATTTTAAATCAGCCAATTCCAGAGAAAACTTTAATTAGTTGAAGGACCCCATTCATGGTCGTGTTACTGAAGCCCCCTGTGAAGCCCGTGACATATGCACATGGTCAATTTTTGTCTCAGAATTGTTCAAATGTTTAACTTTTTTGGAACCACTACAAAAGTGATATGTTTTGTTGTCCTTTGGTGTAACACCCCTAAATTATATTTTTTAATCAAAAATTGCATGTTAAACTACATAATCATGGAAAATTATGCAAATGTGTCTTGCTAACTGCTAATGACAGGTTAGCTTGGTATAGCAAGGTCATTAATTGACAGAAAAAGGCTGAAACGTCCTACGGTGTGACAGAAAATGTCCTCCGGTGTGACGCCTGTACTGTCACACCACAGGACAAAGACGTCACACCAGAGGACAAGGTCTCTTTAAAAAGCATTTTATATAATTAAATAAGATTTAACTCATTTTATTCTTTTTTTGATTATTTTGTGTGTTCTTAAATGCAATAATTACATTAAACTATTTTCTGATGTTTTTACAGAAAACTTGTACTGTTATAAAGTGTCATGAAAATAAGCATAAAATGTGATACTTTGTTTTCGAAACAGAAAATTGAGGGAGAGAAATTAGTGGAAGAGAGAGGACATGGAAATATATAGAGAAAATTAACAGGGATCCACGCAGAAGGGAGGAGATCCTAAGAGAACAATGCAGAAAGTAAATACAATATATATATATATATATATATATATATATATATATATATATATATATATATATATATATTACTGCCTATTTGTCAACTACCCATATACAGTATTCAACATTTGAAGTGGATCAAAAAAGTTCATCAAAGTTGTCCTAAGACAAGAATGCACTTTGAAAGGTTTTGATCCACTTCAAATGTTGACTAGTTTATATATGTGTGTATTAGGTTAAAATAGGAAAAAATAGACCCTATTTAATAGCTCTCTTATTTTTTTCATCTAGGACAACACAGTCTTCACGGTCAATTACAGTCTTCAAAAGAAAGTGTCATACCTAGCAACAGGGTCATCCCTGCCTCCTCACTAAGATCAAAGTTTTTCTTTTCTTTGCTCAGAGTTGCTCTCAGATTGGTCCTGAATCACTCTTAAAATAAGACTCCTAGTTAGAATTTAAGCTAAATTAGGTGCTCTCTAAGAGAGTTCTTAGAAGCTCTAAGAATACGGGCCCAGATCTTATTCAGTTCCTATAATGAGGAACAGATTCAAAAATGACAAAAATTATGTATATCAGTGGTTTTCAATCTTAAGTCAGCCCACAATAAAAATAAACAATTATATATACATACATATATATTTTATATATTAAATAACATTTATTTTTTTATATCTTGTGGCCCCACTGATTTATAGAGCGAGTCATGAGAAATGAGAGAATAGGATTGTAATCTTCAATCCTACCTAAGTGATCTGTTTTGTGCCCATGCCAGTGCTCTGGATCATGGATAAATGCTGGTAGAGGATGACGAGCATATGAGTCCTTAACCAGCGATGACCACACAACTGGGGGCCCTTTAACAGTGGACACATACAGTACAAAATTTGTAATAGACAGTTATGCAATATACTAAAAAGATGCAGTTTTTCTATGTATTATAGACACACCTGGGAAGATGTTTGCACGCAGATAGTGGCCCATCATATTATAAGATCTGTGCTCATCTGTGCAGCCTGAGCCTGTATCTGAGTAGTGAGGAGCACAAAGCGAAGGAACCTGCGGGTAGTGCACTCTGCGCACCTGACATGCACATAAATACACGTTTGTGTGATGATACGACTTGCATAGTAACCCTCATGCAACAGCATTTCAGTGCTCTAAAATGATCAATTTAGCGATTAGTTTTGAACACTGGATTACACATAAGTTGTTCAGTTCAGAACTGACCTGACTGCCGCTCTCCTTCCTCTTCTCTGATTTGCTGATGGTGTTCATCCTCTAATTTTCCTATCAGTAAATACAATTGATCAGCATGGTAACCAAAGTTAATGCAAATGATAGAGACAAATGATGCAGATTCAAATTTCCAAGTAGGTTGGATTAAAACAGTTTGAATACAAACATAGCACCTTTAGCAATTTCATAAAACTGCTGAGGCTACATGAAAAAATGCCAGGTTTGGTTTGCCATGGTAAGTTTTGTTAGCCTTGACCTGCTGTTATAAGAGTCCTTAGGAATGTCAGCCAATGATATTCCCATAATATCAAAGAGAGACTGGACATTTCCTGAAACCAAAGTGAATCAAGCAGAATTAAGACTTTGGATAGTTAAAGGGTTAAAGAGGAAGTTTGTACCTACCAACCAGCAGTTGGGCATGTTTTGTTTGGCGTGGGCGAAACTCTACCTGTGATATTAATAAATAATCAACTTCTACAGAGTATCAGTGGTTACAAATCGTGACCACCTGATGAACATCACACAAACATCATAACGACAGTTTAGCTAAAAAAAAAAGAAAAAAAAAGAAAAAAGATACAGATGAAAAAGTAAACTTATTAACTATTATAAACAACAACGCTTTTAGCAACCACTTTGTCTTTTTATTTCAAATTATACATACACTCAATACATATATAATGGCCACACTTATTTTAATTAGTATAATGAAACAGTAAAAAAGTAAATAAAAGTAAATAATTTTATATATTTATACTATATATACACAGAAACCTTTACCATCTCTGTTCTGTGTAAAAGTTGTTTCTTAGCAACTGATCACCAACCATTTTCCTCATCAGAAAAAAACAAAAAACAAAACATGATTTCACCATCACTATATAAAACACTGGTCAGTGATCAGCAGCCAACATTAACTTGTCTCGGTTGCTTTCATCTTAGAATTGTTTTGCACCCATTCTCATTCAGTTCTGTGCTGGAGCCAGCTTGAACAAATCTTTATTTCAACTGCAGTTTTGGGGATTTCATTGAGTGGTGAAGGATTCTGGAGCATCAGAATGGCATCGGTGCAGAATTTCTTAATTAGATTGTGCACGTGCCGCTCTATGTAGGAGCGAATCTCTTAGCTTGTGCCCTCACACGCTTTTCGTAGTCCATCCTGTTTTGACTGCAAGAGAATGAGCGAGAGAGATGAGATCAATTTTGTAGGCATGGTATCAGATGAAATAGTAAAATCATATATAAAAGCGTGCAGGTCATATTTGGCTGCACTTACCAGTATATCGTATAGGCCTCTGCCTGCGCTGGGTCCTGAATGTTGGGCTCATTCAGGAGCTCCTGGATACCCAACAATATCTACAGCCACAACATATTGAGATACGAAAGCTTACTGCTTAAAAGGTTTGTTCAAATGCCTAACCTTAAGAGCAACTATGATCTTTAATTTTCCTATCATAATGGATAAAATGTACACGTTCAAAGGTTTGTGGTCAGTAAGTTGTTTTTAGGAAAATGAAATGATCAAAAGTAGGGGTGGCATGGTTCGCGGAAAAAACCCGAACCGTACGGTTCTCCACACACGGTTCGGCACGCGCTCGGACCGCGGTTCAACTTAAATCTGACAACGCATATGCAATATGGTAACACGTAAATAAAAACAGGGTTCGGCTAATGTATGCTTCTGTTGATGGATGCGAATTCTGGCTTCCCAGTACATTACAACAACAGCGACGGGAAGAAAAAAAAGTGGACAAACCATTCACTCTTGTTCAATGCGAGTGCCGTATGCTGGAATATGAGCATTTATTCCGTCATCACCCGGGTGCTGATAGCGCGCGCGCACAGGTGAGACCTGAACAGCACACGTTGATATCTGTGTTTAAACTAAACTCATGTAAGCTTTGCCAGTTTAAACATTTAAGAGCCAGAGGACGTGAGCTCGCGCGCGCAGTGAGAAGATTTGTGCGTGCGCTCATCAGAAGCGCGCAAACCCGCGCCTCAGAACACGCGCAAATATTAAGCTCTCTCTGAAGTATTGTGTTTGAATGGACAAATTCACACAAAAATTATGTCAAAATGCCCGTCTTAGTAAGAATCATATATAGCAGACATAGCCGGCTGAACGTACAGTATCAGTGCACCGGATCAGTTTCATGCTCTTAAAGTGACAGCACTTTCTTAATATTAATCAAACAGCAACAACAAAGAAATCTCACTGCTCTTGATTGGATCGCTTTTGTAACTTTAATAAAGATTAATCTTTATTTTATACAGTCAAATATGCAATGCTGTTTTACATTTGATTCCTTTATACAATTTCTGTACCTAAAAACTAATGCTAGACCTACCTAAAAAAACCCCTGAAAATCACTGTTTATTTTATTTGTATCTTTATTGTATTTATTTATGCTATTGCTTGTAGTTAAATAGATTATTCTTATTTTCTTTATTTTTATTTGACACTGACAGTATAGTTTTTCCCTAAACATACCGAACCGTACCGAAACCGTGACTCTAATACCGTGATACAAACCGAACCGTGAAAAAGTTGAACCGTTCCACCCCTAATCAAAAGTGAAAGACATTTGTAATGTAACAAAAAAATCCTAAAAAATATATGATTTACGCGAAAATATTGGTCAGCACAACATTGATAATAAGAAATGTTTCTGAAGCAGCAAATCAGCATATTAGATGATTTCTGAAGGATCATGGAGTAATGATGCTGAAAATTCAGCTTTGCCATCACAGGAATAAATTACACTTTAAAATATATTCAAATAGAAAACAGTTATTTTAAATTGTTATAATATTTCACAATATTACTGTTTTACCATATTTTTGATCAAATAAATGCAGCCTTGGTGAACATCAAAAACATTTTCAAAAATCTTTCTGACAGCAAACTTTTGAACAGTAGTGTATAAGCACACACATTTGTGTTTTTGCATACCTGTTTGATGGTGATGGCTGGTCTCCAATCCTTCTCTTCCTCCAGTATGGACAGACACACTGTACCTGAAGGATAGACGTTTGGATGGAAGATTGGAGGCTCAAACTTGCCTGAGAAGAAAATGAACAAGTCAAACATACTGTTTCAGCTTTACAGCAGTTATTTCTCAGTTTTGCAGTGTCTATATTAGGCACTAATGAAGAGCTATACGGGAAATATATGTGTAAGTGTCATGACAATGACAAGCACTATATAGGGCTTAACATTTCTCATAGAAGAGAAAACTCACACTTGGGTGGGGAAGATGGGTAATCATCCTTAAAGAGCATTCTCAGTTTGTACAATCCTCCCTCCCAAAGAGTCTACAGGATACAGAAAACACCGATTATCTGTCGTTTAACGTTACTTGGTTGACAGTTCAAATATGATATGATTTGCATCTATGAACTAATCCAAGAGACCATGGATTTCCATTTGTCCACAGGCATGTTAGATGGAGATGTTATATCAAAATGCATAATTTATGCAAGGAAAAAAAAAGTACTGGCAAGTATGTTTACACAGAAAAACAGACAGATAATAAAAATAAAATAAGTGAAAAGATCACATGCACGATAATGTATGAAAGTATGCAAGTATAAATGTTAAATACATATAAGCATAAAAATATCCTAAACAAATATACAGATTGAGACATTGTTTAGAGCTCTGTGTAACTTGATCTAAAACGTAATTTCGAGAGGGGTGTAACATTGTTCAGAAGGATACTAACCCCCTTTTTTCCTGGTATTGCACACTCCCAATTCATGAGATTCATGGTGCCATCTGGGTTTTTGGTTGGTACAGCCACAAAACCCTACAGAGAAACAACCAAAATACCATAGCTCAAAACTTTGAGTCGGAATTACAGACTGATTGAACAGTTTGCAAGTCTACGCTCAAAAAATTGACTGATGTGTATTTGCGTGTCCCTTACAAAAGGATGATCTTTCCTCCAGGCTTTGCGCTCCTGTGACAGTCTACTCAAAGCGATTCCAGACATGACTCAACAGCGCCACCCTGCGGACAGAAAAACACACATATTCTCCGTCAACCGTGTCGCTGGAGCGTCCGTAAAGACACAAATAAACATTACAACAGGGCTTAAATCAATATAACGTTATTAGACAGAACACACAAAGATGTAGGTGAACGACTTTCGGTGTTTTCAGCGCTAAGGTACATCATCTCATCATTAGCATTATATGTCACTCGCTGTCAATGACATTCGCTGTCTTACCGTAAATAAATGATTAAAATGCCTTTCCAGCAAATCCAAAACTGTTTCAGTGAAAAAAACGAACTCTAGAATAAAAACTGGAAACGTTAAAAAGAGCCAAACGTGCGAGGAAAACACCTAGCGTTTGATTTCCAACTGTTTGATTATGAAAGCTTGTATTCGGCATCCAAGCGAATTTGCCCAGCTCGTCGTATAACAGGCTTAAAATTACTTCCAGATTTGGTCTAAAGCGTCGGGGAAATAGACAAACAACGTTTATCCATGAAGGCAGTGGAATGGAGAGTAGCGTTTGTTTGTTATTATTCTCAGGACCATCAGGCAATATCAGAGTCGACTATAGGCGTCCACCTGAAGCGGCCATTTTAAGTGTGGCACGTGTGATAGATAGTGGTGGGCAGAGTGAGGCTTCGTGAAACTGAAGCAGTTGAAGCAAATGTGTCGAGGCTTCGAAACATTTCGACACCCGTCTCTACGGTGACATCTAGTGGTCATTTTCAAGTATTGCTCTGAAACAGCGTCGACAAAGAAACAGTTAAAGGGGTCATAGAATGGGTAGAGAAAAGATCATTTTTATGTTTATTTGGTGTGTTTACCTGGTTTAAAAAAACGCTCCATTTTTCACATAATTTACATTATTTTATCTCCTCTAAGCCCCGCCTTTCTGAAACGGGTCGATTTTGACACAATTCACCGATGAAAATCATCGAGGTGTGCTCTGATTGGCCAGCTGTATCGTGCGTTGTGATTGGCCGATTACTCTAAGCGTGTGTCGGAAATGTTACGCCCCTTACCATATGTGGAATATCAGCCTCCTGAGCAATTAACAGGTGATAATGTCGACTGTACTACCTTATCAATTCGAGCCCGAATCTGATCCAGAAAATGCAGAAGACCAAGCTGATCAGTCAACTCGGCCAGCGCGACTTGATCAGAACGTAGCAGATTGGTAAGGTTTTACTTTACAAATAACTATTACACCGTGTCTACACCTGACGCGAC